>PISX010005025.1:0-114290 GCA_004024625.1 Mellivora capensis | reverse complement strand
AAAAAAAAAAAAAAAAAAAAAAAAAAAAAAAAAAAAAAAAAAAAAAAAAAAAAAAAAAAAAAAAAAAAAAAAAAAAAAAAAAAAAAAAAAAAAAAAAAAAAAAAAAAAAAAAAAAAAAAAAAAAAAAAAAAAAAAAAAAAAAAAAAAAAAAAAAAAAAAAAAAAAAAAAAAAAAAAAAAAAAAAAAAAAAAAAAAATCTCAAATAAACAGCCTAACTTTACACCCAAAGGAGCTAGAAAAAGAACAACAAACAAAACCCAAAACTAACAAGGAGAGACAGAAACTAAAACAAAACAAAACAAAACAAAGAAACAATCGTATAGATCAGTGAACCCAGGAGCTGGTGCTTTGAAAAGTTCTACAAAATTGATAAACCTCTAGCCAGATCCATCAAAAATAAAAAGAGAGAGAAAGAGAGAGAAACTGAATAAACAAAATCACAAATGAAAGAGGAGAAATAACAACCAACATCACAGAAATATAAACAATTATAATAGAATCATGAAAACCAGTATACCAACATATTGGACAGCTGAGAAGTGACTAAAGTCCTAGATACATATAAACTACCAAAACTAAAGAAGGAAAAGAAAATTTGAACAGACCAATTACCAGCAATGCAATTGAATCAGTAATCAAAAAATTCTCAAAAAAACAGAAGTTCAGGACCAGATAGTTTCATAGATGAAGTCAACCAAATATTTAAATAAGAATTAATACCTATTCTTCTCAAACTATCCCCCAAAAACAGGAGTCAGGAAAATTCCCAAGTTCATTGTATGAGGCCAGTATCACCCTGATACCAAAACCAGATAAAGACACCACCAAAAAAAAGAGAAATATATGCTAATATCTCTCATGATTATAAATGCAGAAATTGTCAATATTAGCAAACAGAATCCAACAATACATTTAAGAAATCATACCATGATCAAGTGATATTTATTCCTGGGATGCAACAGTGGTTCAATATTCACAAAACAATCAACGTGATATGTCACATCAATAAAAGAAAGGATAAAAACCATATGATTATTTCAATAGATACAGAGAAAACATTTAACAAAATATAACATCCATTCATGATAAAAAACACTCAGAAAAGTAGGTTTACCTCAAAGTAAAAAAGGCCTTATAGGAAAACACAAAGCCAACATCATACTCAATGGTGAAAAAGTGAAAGCTTTCCCCTTAAGGACAGGGACAAGACAAGGATGTCCACTCTCCTACTTTAACTCAACATATTACTGGAAATCCTAGCTGCAGCAATTAGACAACATAAAAAAATAAAAGGCAGGGATGCCTGGGTGGCTCAGTTGGTTAAGCGACTGCCTTCAGCTCAGGTCATGATCCTGCAGTTCTGGGATCGAGTCCCACTTCTCCCTCTGACCCTCCCACTTCTCATGCTCATTCTCTCTCTCACACACTCTCTCTCAAATAAATAAAATGTTTTAATAAATAAGAAATAAATAAATAAATAAATAAAAGGCATCCAAATTGTCAAGGAAGAAGTAAAACTCTTACTATTTGTAGATGACATGATATTGCATAGAAAATTCTAAAGACTACACCAACAAAAACCACTAAAACTGATAAATTCATTAAAGTCACAGAATATGAAATCAATGTGCAGAACTTTGTTACATTCTTATACACTAATAATGAAGTAGCAGAATGTGAAATTAAGAAACAGTTCCATTTACAATTGCACCAAATACAATAAAATATCTGGGAATAAACTTAATCCAAAAGGTGAAAGACTTGTACTCTGAAAACTATAAAACACTGATAAAAAAAAAGTCAAGGCAATACAAAGAAATGGAAAGACATTCCATGGGTTGGAAGAAGAAATATTAGTGAAGTGCCTACACTACCTAAAGCTATCTACAGATTTAGTGCAATCCCTATAAAAATACCAAAAGCATCTTTTACAGAACTAGAACTAAACAATCCTAAAATTTGTATGGAACCACAAAAGACTTTGAATAGCCAAAGCAATCTTGGAAAAGAAAAAACTGGAGGTATCACAATTCCAGATTTCAAGTTATATTACAAAGTAGTACTAATTAAAACAGTATGGTACTGGCATAAAAACAGACTCATAGATCAACAGAATAGAACAGAAAATCCAGAAATAAATCCACAACTGTATGGTCAGTTAATCTTGGAAGAATGAATATACAATGGGAAAAGTCTCTTGAATATGTGGTGTTGGGAAAACTGGGCATCTACATGCAAAAGAATGAAACTAGACCACTTTCTTTCACCATACACAAAAATATACTCAAGATGGATTAAATACCAAAATGTGAGACCTGAAACCATAAAAATCACTGAAGATAGCACAAGCAGTAATCTCTGACATGGCTGTCACAACATTTTTCTAGATATGTCTCCTGAGACAAAGGAAATAAAAGTGAAAATAAACTATTGGGACTATATTTGAAGAAGAAGAAGAAGAAGAAGGAGGAGGAGGAGGAGGAGGAGGAGGAGGAGGAGGAGGAGAAAGAAGAAAGAAGAAAGAAGAAAGAAGAAAGAAGAAAGAAGAAAGAAGAAGAAGAAGAAGAAGAAGAGAAGAAGAAGAAGAAGAAGGAGAAGAAGAAAGAGGAGGAGGAGGAGGAAGAGAAGAAGAAGAAGAAGAAAACAACAACAAAACTAAAAGACCTACTGAATGGGAGAAGATATTTGTAAATGACATACCCAATAAAGGGTTTGTATCCAAAATATGTAAATAATTGATACTAGTCAATACTCAAAAAACAATCTAATTTAAAAATGAGTCAAAGACCACATTGAGATACCACCTCACACCAGTTAGAATGGCCAAAATTAGCAAGACAGGAAACAACGTGTGTTGGAGAGGATGTGGAGAAAGGGGAACCCTCTTACACTGTTGGTGGGAATGCAAATTGGTGCAGCCACTCTGGAGAACAGTGTGGAGATTCCTCAAGAAGTTAAAAGTAGAGCTTCCCTATGACCCTGCAATTGCGCTACTGGGTATTTACTCCAAAGATACAGATGTGGTGAAAAGAAGGGCCATCTGTACCCCAATGTTTATAGCAGCAATGGCCACGGTCGCCAAACTGTGGAAAGAACCAAGATGCCCTTCAACGGACAAATGGATAAGGAAGATGTGGTCCATATACACTATGGAGTATGATGCCTCCATCAGAAAGGACGAATACCCAATTTTTGTAGCAACATGGACGGGACTGGAAGAGATTATGCTGAGTGAAATAAGTCAAGCAGAGAGAGTCAATTATATGGTTTCACTTATTTGCGGAGAATAACAAATAACATGGAGGACATGGGGAGATGGAGAGGAGAAGGGAGTTGAGGGAAATTGGGGGGGAGATGAACCATGAGAGACTATGGACTCTGAAAAACAACCTGAGGGTTTTGAAGGGGCGGTGGGGGGGTGGGAGGTTGGGGGAGCCAGGTGGTGGGTATTATGGAGGGCACGCATTGCATGGAGCCCTGGGTGTGGTGTAAAACTATGAATTCTGTTACGCTGAAAAGAAATGAAAAATAAATAAATTAATTAATTAAATTAAATTAAAAAAATATGAGTCAAAGACATGAACAGACATTTCTCCAAAGAAGACCTAAAGACAGATGGCCGATAGACACATGAAAAGATGCTCAACATCACTCATCATCAGGGAAATGCAAATCAAAACTATAATATCCCCTCATACCTGTCAGAATGGCTAAAATAAAAAACTCAAGAAACAGCAAATGTTGGCAAGGATGTGGAGAAAAGAAACCCTGGTACACTACTGGTGGGACTATAAACTGGTGCAGCCACTGTGGAAAATAGTATGGCACTTCCTCAAAAGATTAAAAATAGAACCATTGTATGGTCCAGTAATCACACTACTGAGTATTTACCCAAAAAAGACAAAAACATTAATTCAAAGGGATACATGCAGCCCTATATTTATAGCTGCATTCTTAATAATAGCCAAATTTTGGGAGCAGCCTAAGTGTCCATCAACTGATGAATGGATAAAGAAGATGTGGCATACATACACACACACACACACACACACACACACCCCATACCATATATACAGTACCAAGATGTGGTATTGTATATATGTGTGTGTGTGTATATACATATGTGTATATATATATGTGTATATGTACGTATATACATATATATTTATACACACAAATTATATATATATATTATTTGGCCATAAAAAAGAATGAAATATTGCCATTTGCAGCAACATGGAGCTAGAGAGTATTATGCTAAGCTAAATAAGTCAGAGAAAGACAAACATAATATGATTTCACTCATATGTGGGATTTAAGAAACAAAACAAATGAGCAAAGGAAAGAAAAGAGGGAGAGAAAGGGGCAAACCCAAGAAACAGACTCTTAGACTGTAAAGAACAAACTGATGGTTATCAGAGGGGAGGTGGGTGGGGTGTGAGGGGAAGAGGGGACGGGGATTAATAGTACACTTAGGATAAAAAAAAGAAAAGATAAGAAAATATAAGGAAAACCCCGAAAAAAGTCAAAAAAAGAAATGAAACTATTATTTTCTTCTTTTTAAGATTGTTAGAACTAATTTAATAGGAATGTTTTAAGTTCTTTCCCTCAGGAAAATATCAATGTATTGTATTTATTTAAATATATTATTATCAAAAGTGGATTTGATTAAACGGAATCACAATCTTCCTTTCTATTCTCATGAATTTAGGTGGGAGGAACTGGCTATATTTTCACTGATTTTACTAAAGTTAATTTTTCTGAAATAAATTACTATTTTATTCAAAGCTTTTTTTCCCATAGGCTTTGTGTAATATACACATTTATACATCATGCATCTGTGCTCCTGACTTTGATTTCTCCTTCACGCTTTCTCCCATAGATTCAGGAGCTGGAACTGATGTGTCAGAATTGTGTGTGAGGCCGGTGTGTGACCGAGCGCGTAGGCGTGAATGTGGGGGCGTGTGCTCAGATCGCACCTGCTGATGTGTGGGAGCAAAGGTTCAAAGATCAAGATCTGTGTTAGAGGTCAGAGGTTGCTAAAAACTGTGCACAATGGCTTTATTTTTATATCGTTTTTCAATTAAAACTCTGATTTTCAGGTTTTTGAGTGTGCGTACACTATCACAGATCTCAAATTAACATAAAGAAGATTTTGAATGGCATCCATATAGTTTTAGGGAAGGGCTGTGTAGACCTTGTTGTGATATGTCATCTGTCACACTTACAATGTAACTTCACATTTTACAGCTCTATATTACCATTCTCTAATAAATATATTTATATTCAAATTATTTATATCTCTTTTTTCCCATACATTGGAACTAGAAAATGTCCTTAACACTATCACACACACACCAACATATCCCTGTTCTTGTAATACTTTTTTTACCTGAATTTTAATCCTGTAATTTTTAAAAAGGATGATTTTATAAACACAACTAAATTTATATTTTTCAGTGTGATACTTTTTCACAAAATGCAACACATTAGAGGAACCTGTATAAGAATCAATATTCTTGGATTCTACTTCTAGCCCTGATGTTAACTTGGCACATAATCCTGAGCAAATAAAATCTTGTGATTTAACACTCAGACTTCTCATCTGAACTGAAGTGGTTTAACTAAATAATCCTCAAGGGCCTTTCGAGGTCCACAACTCCCTAAAAGAGATGATTTATAAATCACAAATACTACCTTTGTGATTAGTAAGAAAGAATATGAAGTACCTTTGAAGCCTTATCCAATTATTTTATCTTAATCCTGGATAATAGATTTATACATTTAGTTGGGAATAAAAATACTTGAAATTGGAATATTGCCCTTCTTATCTCAGCTTGAGATAAGAAGAGTGCAAGGATACTAAATAATTATGATGCAATAAGCCTTGCAAAGGAAAGGACTCTTGGTCATTGCTCAATCCCCAGTTCCCAGAATAATGCCTAACATATGGAGGGACTTAAAACTTGCTAAGTGAATAATAAGAAAGTGACAAGATGGAAGGATTTATAAAACCCAGTGAGAAAACAGAGAGAAGGCTTTGCAGGAAGGACGGTAATTGAGCTAAACCTATAGGGATGAACTAGAGTTCGGTAAGCAGAGAAGGAAATAAACACATTCCAGACAGAGTCAAGTGTGTTGTGGCAAAAACAGTGAGTTATCCTCAAGATCCATTCTTCTTCCTTTCCTAGAAACAGAACTTCTGAGCCTGTGACCGCTGGAGTGAAGACTATATCGAAACCCAGCAAAACCAAACCCACTTTATCAATTTTTTAAAGATTTTTAAAATTATATTTATTTATTTGCAAGAGAGAGCATGAGTGAGGGGAGAGACAGATAGAGAGGGAGAGCCCACTTTATCAATTATAACTAATTTTTTAAAAGGGAATTAACGGTAGTTGCTGTCACAATGAAGTAAAAACAATTGTCCAATACCAACGATTTTAGAAGCAACTCATAGTCACTCAAATTCCAAACCACTCTACACCGACCCCCTCCTACATTTCCTAAATGGTGCAGGAGTTGGGAAGTCAGAGGGCTTGGTTGGAGGCCTAGAGACATTATCAGCACCAGGGCTTTGGGCAAGTCTCTGGATCTATCTCATCCTCCGTTTGTGATAATCAGCCCCAATCCAGGAATCACTACCTACCTTTGCAATACAGCTCGGATATCATTTCAAGATGAAAAATTATAAAACTGCCTTCAGTTAGCAGCTTCATAAATATGCTTACATATTAACATTTTTATGGCTAAAAAGCAGTATCACTCTCTCAGTGATGTTTCTCAGTTCAGTGAGTTGGGTGATGTAAGTTCTAAGATTTTACATTTCTCCAAGAGACCTAAAAAAAGACCTTTTCATTTTGGAAGGGGCGGGGGAGAGAAACCTGCAAACTTTTTTATATTCCTTGAATTCACAAGTAAATATTGCTCACCTCTGAGATGCTCTTTCAATGATGCCTTTGAATTTTAATACTGTGTGGCTAACCCCAACTTTGGCTTGAGACTGGGACACCTTTCTTCACAGTCTCAGGCTTCCGGAGCCATTCCTGCCCCTCCTGAACAGTCCGTCTGATGCTTATGTAACTTTCTGGCCTCTTAAATGTACCCTTAGTGTCAGAATGTACCTGGACAATGTAACTCACCTAGTGGCTGGCTCAGGTTGTTACAGTTGAACCTAAGCCAATAGTTAGAGAGTTCAAGGATGGTTAGGGCCACTGTTAGTAAGACAACCCTAGCACACATAAGTACAATACTACATAAAAAGCAAAAACCAAAAAGAAAAAAAAAGAAAAAAAAAGAAAAAAACCCACCCTTAATTCATAGGACTACCATGCAAATTACTATGGGCTTTTGGGAGTTCTTAACCCTTTTTTTTTTTTTTAAATTTATTTGTCAGAGGGAGAGAGAGCGAGTGAGCAAGCACAGGCAGACAGAGTGGCAGGCAGAGGCAGAGGGAGAAGCAGGATCCCTGCCGAGCAAAGGAGCCCGATGTGGGACTCCATCCCAGGACAATGGGATCATGACCTGAGCCGAAGGCAGCTGCCTAACCAACTGAGCCACCCAGGCGTCCCAGTTTTTAACCCTTTTAAAGAAACCTTTAGTCATGTAGGTCTACGATGGAAACTGATGGCTTTCTAAAGGAGTAGATGAAGGCGGCTTAAACACAGAGGGCTATACCATAGTGTGCCTTTAACTTAACGCAAATTCAGCTCTATGAGAGAGGGCAAGGGCAAAGAAAGAGAAGTTTACTTAGAATGATTCTGCTTGGGTGCCATGGCTCAGTGGGTTAAAGCCTCTGCCTTCGGCTCAGGTTGTGATCCCAGGGTCCTGGGATCGAGCCCCACATCGGGCTCTCTGCTCAGTGGGGAGCCTGCTTCCTCCTCTCTCTGCCTGCCTCTCTGCCTACTTGTGATCTCTGTCTGTCAAATAAAAAAAAAAAAAAAGAATGATTCTGCTTTCCACTCAAATCTCTGTTTAATTATGGGAGTGATTATGATATGAGAAATGACTTCCGTGCCATTCTTACAATGAGATGCTCATCTGTATGCTCTGAGATGGTCTCCAGAATGCTAGCCATCAGATTTTCATACTTTTCACCCAAAAGCAAGGGAAAGGCAAAGAGAAAGTACACTCACAAACTAATTATGCCTTTCCCGCAAGAAGGTGCTCTCCTACATGTCTTTCCCAACTATTCTGCTGAGGAGCAAATTAACCCCAAACTTAGCAATTTAAAGCAACAAATATTATCTCATAATTTCTATGGCCAGGAATCTCCATACAGATTAGCTCAGATCTCCTGGCTGAAGGTTTCTTACAAAGCTTTAGTCAAGTCATCGACTAGGACTGTAGTCATTTCAGGGTTCAAACGGGGAAGATCTGCTTCCAAATTCACTCACATGCTTGTTGGCAGGATGCAGTGCCTCCAGGCTCTCGGACTAAGGGTCTCAGCTCTTCTCTGGCTGTTAACTGAAGGTCCCTCTTGGTTTCTTGCCATGAGGGCCTCCCCAAGGGCAGTTCATAACACAGCAACTGGCTTCAATCAGAGTGAGCAAGTGAGAGACAAAGAAAAAGTAAACAAGATGCAAGAAAGCGTCCTGTTGGTGCCTAATCCACGTGGTGCCATCCCTTCACTCTCTGCCGAATGCTGTTCATTAGAAGCAAACCACTAGGTCCAACCCACACTCACAGGGACGAACACCAGGAAGAAGGATAGTCAGGAGCCAAGTTAGAGCTGCCAACCACACTAACCAATGGATAGTTTTTCAGCATTCTTATTTAAAAGCCACAATGCAAAATTCTGCTGCAAAGATATAGAAATCTGTTCAGAATTTTTGTCAATTTATGTCTCTGTATCTCGAGAATAAGTACAGGTTTTTAGAAATCAGTGAAAGGAATTCCAAACAGAGCTAGACTCAAACAAACTTTTGAAACTCACAGTAGGTAAAACCATGTGTTTCCTCCTGGTCTCGAAGGCGGAGCTGCCCAGTTTGTGCCCTGTGAATGGATCTCATTGTATTCCAGACACTGAGTCCCTAGTAGAGTGGGGTGTGACAGTGTGCCCCAGGACCCCCACAGACAGCAAGCACAGCAGTGTCTCTTAGCCCCACTCAGCCCAGATGCGGGGGTTGCAGTCAAGGCAGTGCTCTGCCCCCTGGCACCTCCCTCCGCAGGCCCCTGGGAGCACACACCGACGCAGGCTTAACGTGAATGAGCAAGCTCTGGCCCTGCTGGGAGACTTCGTGCTGTGGGAGCCCAAGACACAGAGAGAGGGGGATCCGGCAGCTTGGGCAGGCGCTCCTGACCAGTGTAGCTCCTGACCCAGCATCTGTCCTAAGTCTCTTATTTTCACATTTATTCAATGCACCTCTTTGCAGCAAGGTGTCGTTTTAGGGACATCCAAACCCGCGGAGTAACCATACTGACAATGCATGTGTGAGAGAGACACATTAAGTGAATCTGAAAATGTTATAGAATTCAAAAACCCTATCATCGCAAAAAATGTCAACATTGTGTTTGCCAATGAAGAAAAGGCAAAGCTATTGGTTTTTATGTTTTCAACGGTAGTGAATTTCTGAATTGTTATTTTAAGTTTTTAAAAATTTTTTTCTGTCACCCATTTGGGCAAAAATTCTTATTAATACTGACTATCAACAATTTGAAGAGGTCTTTATTGAAGAACATTGATAAGAATGACATATAGTCATTGCAAGCATAACTCACATGAAATGTCATGTTTAAGGAGGCAAAAGCACGAGTTTATCAAATTAAACATACTTTATTTGGAAATTTCAGACAAATCCACTAATATCTTCCCTTCTACTTTGTATTGTACTTATTCATCATAATTAATATATAAATAAAATGTAATCAATGGTTTTACCAAGCCCCGAGTAGAAGTCCTCAAATCTCCTCCCGCTGATCCCAATTCCTGTACATACTCTGAACTTAGAGTTCAGGAACCTTTGGTTTACAGCAAGTTACCTGACCGTGTTGAGTACTTATCTGTTGGTTTTCAGCTTTATATTTAACCTTTTGTAATCTATTCTGTATTCCTTGGTGCCTAAAGTTTGCAAATTCTGTGTCTCAGACTCCCTGCCGGCAGCCTCCTGTTGGCATCTGCCAGTGGCAGGCTTCGGGAAAGACCAGAGGAAGGGAGAAGTGTTCTACCTCTAAATTCAACAGGAGCAGAAGGGACAGTGGGGCTGCGACCTCCAGCGGCACAGGCAGCAACAGAATCCCTTTACTGCTGTTAGCCGCAGCCATGGAGGGACATTTCTGACAATCCCAGTCCCTGAAGTCACCGCATCCACAGCTGCGCAGGGGCAGGAACGGGCTCCTGGGTGCAAGCTGAGAAGCACCAGGAGCTTCCCAGACTCTGCACATCTCCCCTTCTTCCTTCTGTTCTTCCCACCCTTCCAGCACTTTGTAAACCACTCCCTGGATCGAATCTCTCATGTTTGAAATACTGACCGTGGTTTCCGTTTTCCCGACTGAATCCAGAATAGTCAATTGAGTTTTGTGTGAGGAGGAATTACTTTTCTTTTCTCAAAGGCCCTAATAGCCGCTGAGAAGAGAGATACGGAAGTTGAGTTAGGTCAGTCTCGGTCCCTGAAGAGTGTTTGGGAAGGGGTCACTCTAAGTTGTCTTCTCTTTCCTGAAGCATGGACAGAGGGTGTTGAGGATGGACAGTGGCTGGAGAAAGTAGCACAGTAACAACAAATGGCTCACGGATCTCCCGAGGGGACCTCAAGAGCCACTGGCGGATCAGCTGGCTGGACGAGGACTCCTGCTTCAGAACTTATCTTGGCGTCAGAAGAACACCACCGTCACCTTGCCCATCTCTCTGAGTGGCATCTCACCGCTTCGTTGGAATCTGTACTTCTTTCTGGCCTTTCCTTACTTGGAATTATTAGCAACTTTGTGTCCCATCAGAAAATTGCATGTTGAACCATTTATCCAGGCAGCCTGAGTTACAAGTATCAAATATTACTATTTTCCTAGATTTAGGGAAAAATTATAAATCTTGGTGTATCCCTTCTCTTGGTTCACCAGCTACTGAATAAATGAGGTGCTTTCTTCATTCCTGATTTGATCTAAGATCAACAGAACAGAAGATCTTAAAATATACACCATAACTCCACTCCAGGGAAACGTAAAAATCATTTCTTTTTTTAGACTTTTTTTTTGTATTAACTGACTCCTCGCATTCCAAGGTATCTGTAGCATTTCCAGCAACATTAACTATTGTATAAACTATTGCATGAGTTACATTTCACTCTTAAATTCCTCAAATACTTGCAGAAAAGGCAGATACATCTCTATTAATTACCTGCACAATTTCATGTACATTTGTTTTGTGTATTCAAGCTTTGCTGTGGAGGAACACGATGAACTAGCAACCCTAACTGCACCCTCGTGGTCTGCAAATACTCCGGCATACACTGGGGTGATTGTTAGAGACTCTGACAGGCTTTTCTCTGCTTGCCGTATGCTCCCGCCTGCCTGCGAGCAGTGTGAGAATGGAACGGTGTGCAAGGCAAAGTCTAATGCCTGGGGGGCCTGGGCAGATGAGAATATATCAGCACAGCTGAGGAGAAGAAAGCAATTAATTATATCCCCTTTCTGCTTCATTTCTCTTCACCCTCAATGAAATGAAATTTCCCCAAAGAACGGTGCATTTTGCTATAAACCCCAAACTGTCCATCCCTAGTGGTGAGCTGGTGATTGGATTTGAAACATCAGACTCAGAGCTAGAATGTGAACTGTAGCCCCTCTTTACGTGTGTTGTGTGGGGTGTGTGGGATGTGTGTGAAACGGCAATTAATGCTGCTCGGCTTGCCTTTTGGAGTCATTGTGGTATGTTTTAATGACTTTCGGTGTAGGGGTTTCCAGTAAGCCTTGTTTGTAGAAGTAGGAAGTGAGCCCATTTGTAACTACAGAAGTCTCAGATGATGTCAGTATTAATGCGATCACTTTAGACTCATGCGGAAAGAGTGTTCCAGAATACCAGCCCAAAGGTTTATCATACAACAGCAGTTTTCTGTCTTTTTGGGTTCTCTTTCCTTAATAATTCAAGTTCAAAGATACTTAATCCAAAATTATGTAAATGCTTTTTGTAACATACTTGTTTTTTCAACTTCACTCTGTGTCATATCCTCAAGTTTATGCTTGATGCTAATATGCATTTGACCATATTTTCCAAAAACTTTGTATGGTTATTTTTATACCACACACGCCCTTTATACATTTCTTGCACTTGTGGTTTTTTTATGCTTGGATTGCTCAAAAGTCTGTTGTGACAGCAAAGTGAGCTGAGAGCTTCACATTTTTAAGGTCACCGCCGCCTCTTAAAGTTGTGCATTATCAAGCTGGATCTGCCATTACTAAGGGGAAAACATTTTGCCTCAACCTGCCTGCTGCTCAACCCACTTTGAAAAGTCTCTCTAATCATAGAGCATATCAGGGGTGTGGTATGAACACACAACCACGCAACACCACCAGCACCAGAAGTCTTCAGGGACTCTCTGAGTAGCTGACTTCTTTAATGAGACTCAGATGTCCTTTAGATAATCTCTGGCTAAAAAGGGCAGCTAAACCACCAGGACCTTCACTGCTGGTGAAATTCACCTTTCCCTTGAGAAAGACGAACCTTTTGCACCCCAGCCACAGATAAATTATGTTTCCTAGCTTTGCTTGTAACACAACAGAAAAAGAAAAAAAAAAAAAAAAGCATTTGTCTCAAGGCAGAGGTCACAAAGGGGAAACTGAGCACACGCTCCTGGGAGTGGGAAGCAAGGTTCTCCAAAAAGGAGTGCACACACCTCAGTGTATGGGGAGTCACTGGGGCATGGTGTGGAAATGTTAGAACTTTCCACACTTAATTTTTTTTTCTACATCTACTTTTTAAACTCATCTTTTAAACATCACTATTTGTGCTTGTTCTATGATGTTGGTAAATTGTACGTTATGTTACATATACATAAGTACATATGAAATTGAAGATACATGTCCACATCTGTCTGGGAGTACATAAACCAGAACATTTGAAGATCACTGGCCCAGAGAGAATACGGTTTATAAACTATGCATGATCCCATAAAGATTAAGAACTCTTGTTCAATAACTTTCTCTTGCTCTTATTTAGCCAAATCCATTGATTCAGCTCAAAGGAGAAAGGAAAGGAAGTCTTCTTATTATTTTCAGAGACACCCATCAAAGGGGGTAGAGACACAGTGATCTATTTTTGCTATCAAAGAGCTGAGGAGGAGACTTGAATTCCGCCTTAAGGAGGTGGGCTGGGAAGGTTTTGTGGAGGAAGCAGTGGGTAAGGGACCTTTTGAGAGGGAATTGACAGCATAAACAAAGGAAAAAGAAGGCAAAAATACAAAGTTTGTTCAGTAAATAGTGTGAGGTTTAGCCCAATGAGAGGGAAAGAGTAAGACTGGCTTAGTGGCTGATACCAGTTTCTCGGGGCCTTGAATGTCTCGCTAAAAAGTTTAACATTATTCTGAAATCAATAAGAAAAAACTGAAGTTATTTTGGCCTCAAAATTAAAAACTTACATGGGGTGCCAGGGTGGCTCAGTCAGTTAAGCGTCGGACTCTTGGTTTCAACTCAGGTAGTGATTTCAGGGTCTTGATTTCAGCGTCCTGAGATCAGCTGAGCAGTATCCCACTCTGCGCTCCCCGGGGAGTCTGCTTCCCCTCGCTCTCTCCCCATGCCCCCCACCCTGCTCCTGCACACACACACACACACACACACTCTCTCTCTCTCTCTCTAATAAATAAATAAATCTTTAAAAAAAAAAAAACAAAAACTACGGACACCTGGGTGGCTTAGTTGGTAAAGCGTCTGCCTTCAGCTCATGTCATGATCCCTGGGTCCTGGGATGTCGCCTTGCACGTCAAGCTCCCTGCTCAGTGGGGCTCCCCTTCTCCCCTCCCCTCTGCCCCTCCCCAGCTCATGCGTGTGTGCTTGCTCTTTCTCTCTTTCTCTCAAATAAAGAAATAAAATCTTAAAAAAAAACCCACCAAAGTTAAAAACTCACTTATTCCAAGATTGACATTAGAAAGATGAACGTGGCAGCCATGTGCATCAGTGTGATTGGGAAGAGAACAATTAGGGAACTGATGTGATTATCTTGATGAAAGTATCATGGCCTCAATTAGGGCCGCGATGGTGGTGAAAATGTAGAGGATGTATTTGGAGATGCTGAAGATAGAGCTATCTTTGGATAATAGAGATATATTTGGAAGGGCTGTCAGGCAGTTGGATGGGAGAGTTTTGAGTCTGAGATTATGAAATTAGCAGACTGGGAAGAACAGTGGTACCATTAACTGAAATAGAGCCGCAGGGGAAAACAGGTCTTGGGGAGCCATGAGGAAGTGGATCGCTTAGGCCAGGTTTTCGGAGATAATGAAGATTTGCATGCAGAAGGTTTTTTGGAAAGTTTGGTTATTCGTCAGGAGGACTAACAGGACTTGACACGTAGCTGTACTCGCAGATAGAAGTTGTTACAGCAAAAAGGTATAAAGAAAAACCAGCAAGGCAGAAAAGGCACATGGGGCAAAGTCCTGAGGAAACCAAGCACAAGCTTCCAAGACTCCTCCCTCCGTGGAGTCCCACAGGGCTTGGGCGACAACACCTGTGAAATGGTGTCCACTAGGGAAGCTCGTTAGAAGTTCAGCGCCCGGGCTTTTTGCTGGACCTTGGTCACAGGCTTTCTCAGCTTCGCACACACCCAAATCCGGACCCCCAGAAGGAAAGGAGATATTTAGCATACATGACGTTGTTTCTACAACAATTTAGGCACAGTGAGCTGCTCTTACTCGGTTCTGGGAATGGCAAAAACCCTACTGAAACCCAAGTTCCTGGGGCCAGCCAAAGGCCAAAGTTATAAGCAGGTGCTTCAAAGGATATCAGGCTCAGGCTGATAAGTCCACTCTTTTCTCTTTTCTACTGTGACCTGTACAGAAGGAAGGGAAACAGGACTGGGCAGAGGGGAAAGTTGGACCATGAAGCAATTACAGCAAAGGCCTCAATCCCACAAGAGATCTCTGGAACTGGGTGGTCCTTTAGAGATGTCCTAAATGGAGCTCAGGGGGCCAGACTTCCCTATCCCACATTGACTAGGCATTGTGAGCCCCGCTCAGCTGAGAGCAAGTCTTAGGCAGGGAAGGAAGGAATTGAGCCCTCCATAGACAACCCCCCAGAAAGCTAGTTCAGTGTTGTTTCTCCTGTGATTGGCACACCCCCGCATCTCAGAGGCCATATGAATTGAGTTGGTTGCATAAATGGCACCTTTGCTCCTTTGCCAATTTGACCCAACCGCTCTGAAGATATTGGAATTCTAACAGCAGAACTTCAAGTTCCTGGGTGTCTAAATTCAAGCAGTAAGGAGGTAGAGACACGCATGTCAAGCTGTAAGAGTATATAGAACACACAGGACAGAGAATTTCTGAAGCATCTTGGCACCAAAGAGCCTTCAGTACGGCCCAACTTTTCTCCCAAAAACCATATGGGGAGCTTTACTGATCACACACTAACATCTGCCTAAATCCTATTACCAACACTGAGAGGAGTTCTGGATTCGAATGCTTTGCTCAGGGCCCTGGCATCTGCTCCACCACAGAGGTAGTATCCTAGCCCTTTAGTGGGAAGGTGTCGAGTTTCCAAGTACTTACACTTACAATAATATCCAGACATCGTTTCGCTTGGTATCTTGGTTTTCACATCTCTTTTACAAATTTTAAGTCTTCTGATCTCGTGTAAGCTTCAGCTAGCAACGTGACAATTCTTATAATTGAGGAAATTGAGGCTTAGGGGTTACAGGGTGAACCTAGAGTCCCACTGCCAGTAGGTAACAGAGGCAGGCCCGAGATCTGCTGAGTCTCATCTCCGGTGTTCTTCCCGCCGCCCCACACGTGTCTCCTCTGCATCACAAAATTCCTCTCCCCGAAAACAGAACCAGAGCCTGGATGTGCTGCAGGGAGACCGGAGTTTGCTTGTTTGTTTGTTTTTTCTTTTTAATTAAAAAAACGAAACTTTAAAAGATACATTCTTCATTTTCTTTGGGGCTGAAATGCCAGAATGACTAGCGTGTAAGAGACCAACAGGCTTGCACGTAATGAATAAGGAGGCAGTGGAGGTCAGCAGAGAGAATTCCTGCTTTGGGAATTGAACTATTTCGCTGTGTGAGAGAGATTCTGTTGGTTTTGGAAATACCGTGAATCATTTCCTGAAAGAGCAAAATAATGGAAGCTTTTCAATCCCAAGTTTCCAAGAAATGTTGTCTGAAGGCAGAAGACACTTGGGAACACCAGGCCACGTGTAGAGGCCGTTGCTGTTTCCTGGCCTCACACACCGGGTACCCACCAGGAAGCACCTACACACCAGCAGTGGCTCCTTCCTCCTCGGTCATTATGTGGCTCAAGGAGATTTGTTTCTCTTTGTTCTCATAAGTTACGCTGGTCAGGGAGGCCCTACTTTGATAGGTAGTGAGCGTATCAGAGCCTGGAGACCCACTTTTCAGAATATTAGCAAGGGTCTTTGCACCAGGGAATTTCCAGTGAGGTCAGTACGTGTGCTGCCTCTCTCACCAATAACCCACAAGAAACTCAAAAGTGCAAGACTCGTGTTTGCGTCCGTGAGATTTAAGTGGAGTCGATGCTTGTCAGCATCAGTGAGGTCAGAACACAGAGTCAGTATTTCCATTCCAACCCTCCTCTGCCCCCGCCCAGTCTTTAGCCCTTTGTAAGTCAGCGTAAAAATTCACAAGTTGAGGGACGCCTGGGTGGCTCAGTTGGTTGGACGACTGCCTTCGGCTCAGGTCATGATCCCGGAGACTCGGGATCGAGTCCCGCATCAGGCTCCCAGCTCCACGGGGAGTCTGCTTCTCCCTCTGACCTTCTCCTCGCTCATGCTCTCTCACTGCCTCTCTCTCAAATAAATAAATAAAATCTTTAAAAAAAAAAAAAAATTCACAAGTTGAAATTTGAGGCCATTTAAAAAAAATTTTTTTTAGGATTCCATGTATTTTGAGAGGGAGAGAGAGATAGTGAGAGAGAGCACAAGTGGGGGAGAGGAGGAAAACAGTGTCCTCATGAGCAGAGAGCCCGATGCGGGACTCGATCCCAGGACCCTGGAATCACAATCTGAGCTGAAGGCAGACACCCAACCCACTGAGCCACCCAGGCACCCTGAGGCCATTTTTTTTAAAGGTTGGGAATGTTTTTCTCAAATGATAGAATTGAGATTAATGTGATCTTTTGTGGGAGCCGTGCAAGAAGAGTGTGGCCCTGAGAGGCACACACAACATGGGGTCCTGACTCCAGGACCGAGGCTGAGGAGGGATTGTGTCCCATAAGGACCATCTTTCTGAGTTTCACCCAAAACATACAGAAACTTAGGAGGATTCTGTAGAGCCCAGAACACATTTTCCCTAGAAGCCTTGCAGCTATGAAGAACAGCTATAGCTGTTGACAAAGTCAGTCTTTAATTTAGTTGTCAAAGGCGATCTCCCATTTCTGCTACGTTGCCTCTTCTGATGAGCAAAATTGGTCTTTTCCATTTGACTCAAATGATGTGTTTGTGTTTCTATGCTATCGTCTTACTGGAGGAGAAGCGAAAATCAAGCTTTAATGATTACAGTTGGCAGTGAACGCTTTTAATCCCACTTCTTAGACGTGGTTGGGATCTATGTTGTTTTTCTAAACTAAAGAATAGCAGGGTGTGATAGGGGTTCCTGTGACAAGAAATCATGACCTCCACAAGGTCAGTTGTTCAGAGGTAAAGACATGCCAGAGTGCTCGGAGGTGCTCTGTTTATGTAACCGTGTTCGGATGCGGCTTTCTCTGTGGATAGGAACCACCTGCGCCTCACCTCAGGCCAGGTGTCTGAGGTATCTGAGGAGAGGAGGTCTGGGGCCAGGGGAAGCACCTCAAGATTTCTACAAGCACCGGGGCGCCTGGGTGGCTCAGTGGGTTAAAGCCTCTGCCTCCGGGTCAGGTCATGGTCCCAGGGTCCTGGGATCGAGCCCCACATCGGGCTCTCTGCTCATCAGGGAGCCTGCTTCCTCTTCTCTCTCTGCCTGCCTCTCTGCCTACTTGTGAACTCTGTCAAATAAATAAATAAATAAAATCTTAAAAAAAAAGATTTCTACAAGCACCAAAGATGCCATCTTTGGTGGCTCTGACTTTCAGAACCCTCCAGCGAAGCTGCATGTTGCATCCTTGAACCTACGCTGGCAGTCTGTTTCCTAAGATAACACATACGCGAACCCAATGAGATGCGCAGATCGACGAACCCGCATGTTTTCATTGCACCAGGCTATGGGGCGTTAGAGTCACAAAATCGACACTCTGTCCGCACACCACAAAACTGAAATGCTGAATTGGGTATTATCACTAAAATCACAGGCTTTGGTGGCAAACACCCCGGCGGTGTAGTTGAGAAAGCCAAGGGAGAGAGCAACATTTCATCATCTGTATGATGCTTTATGCTTCTGTGTGAAGACACTGAAGCGCCTCACGAACGCAGCCACTTCGAGAAAGGCCGCGTAGTTGATAGAACTACAGATCCCTAGTGTCGTAAGGAATCCCCCGGCTGCACGATGTCCGGAAATTCTTCAAACTCCAATGGCCTTTACCACCTGCTCATTTCAGACGACCCTGCCACGGGGTCTCAAGCATCTTCTCTTCATCCAAAACTGTCCACCCCAAAAATCTTAGATTCCAAAATTTACTCTTGGAAAGCAACCTCCAAACACATCTGCTGCCCCAGAGCTGTTTTTCTGTTTTGTTTTGTTTTCTGCTTTTTAAACCCATCTGGCTCATGGCCTTCTGGGGTAGCTGCAGCCTCACTGCCACTCTCAACCTTGCCCTTTGCATTTCTTGAGGACATGCTCGGAACGTCCCCACCCCCGGCCCCTAAAAGCTATGTCATGTCTTGACTTGTCCATAGTGTCATTCAGCTACTCAGCCAATGTTTACTGAACTAGCCTTATGTGAGAATCATGTCACTTGGCCCCTCTGTCTGCAATGTCAGCCTCCTCTCACCCGCCCCCAGGGTGCTCCCTCCCTCTTCTAACTCCTACGTGTCATTTAACACACAGTCTCGGAGGCACATGCTCTAAGGGGTCGCTATTAACCAGCCCCTTCATCCCCTCTTCTTCCGTCGCGTTATGTGCCCCCTAACAACTCGTGCCTATCTGCGCCGATGAGCCAGCCTCCCCCCCAGACCGGCGTCCGCCAGAGTATTCACCTTTGGAGTAAGGCAATGGTTAAGGCTCAACGACCTGTTGTCATGCCCTATCTCTCCTGCTCACTAGCTATGACAATCTTCGACCACTTATGTAACTTTTAAGTTTCAGTTTCCTCCGTCTCCACGGTTACTAGTAGAGCCTGGGTGAGCCTAGCACAGCGCCTGATACACAGTACATGCCAAAGAAACACATGTGGAGTAAATCAGTGTCACCGGAGCATCCGTCGAGGGGTCCCTAAAAGGAAGATATTTATCTTTCGAACACCTGTAGTGGCAAGGAGCTCGTTCCATTAGGGATAACTCCAACCACGGTGTAACTCACATGATACGGTTTGACTCGCATTAGTTTCACTGACATCAATTAGTCCCCACCTCAGAGTCTCCTGCTGTGCTTAAGGATCTCGGGGATCTCAGGTTCCCCTGTCATGTGTGTCAGCAAACCGTCCCCCAAGTACCCCTGTTTTGGCTCCCACCTCTGACGGAGCGGGCTGCTGTGCGATGGCTGCTTTCGGGCAAAGCTCTTCGCAGCTGGTGCCCCAGGCTGGCTGCCACCACCACTGCAGCCTCGGGACAGGAGTCACACCCCCCCCCCCACCCCCACGGGCTGCTTTGCCCCATGTGTGGTCGGGGACCTTTTCCCTTAGTCAAAACATGCACAGGTTGATCAAATCTCAATGAAGGTCAGAGACAATGAATAGGGAAGGGAACACAGAGAAGGCGTCCATGCTCCCTCCCCTCCGAAAGGAAGCGAGTCATTCCTCGCAGCCCTGTGCTTGGGTAGCTCTCCAGGGCCTCGGAAGGTGCCCTTCCTAGGAGAGCCTGTCAGTCGGACTCTAGGTCCCACAGTTCTGATTTCCTGCCCCACAGATGACCTCTTCTGAGGACAGCTGGCGGGTGAGCCGTTCCAGTCCCCTCGGGGGAAACCCACCCGCATAATCACACAGTGACTCATCACCAGTGCATTTCCACAAAGCTTTATCATTCAGCCTTGCCACTTTGTTGTTAATGAAAATATTAGCTACCGCATCTGGTTTATCAAACAATCCTAGTTCACAGGAGGGTGAAACATGAAATCATTTTGTTTTTCTACAATCACTGCCTTCAACTCTGCGCTGTTCACAATCTCCCTGTTGTGTCCCCAGACAACATTATCTCCGGCAGTCTTCTAGAGTTCTCGGCCCTTTCAGGGATAAAAAGCCCAATCCAGCTAAGTCTGATTTAAAACTTCGGCCTTGCTTTAATACAATGACCATGTCCCTCTCCTAGCCCTGGCCAGCTCCCCTATCACAGAGGGGCTTACCTGCCCCTGGGCCACCCTCCTCTGCTGCCCACACTCCTCCTCTCTGTGTGGGGAGAGGGAAGCGGGAGAGGAGCGACGGGCAAGTGTTTCGTACCTGCCTGGGCCGTTGAAGGCCTCTCTGGCAGTGCCGGCTGTTGGCTCCCTCTCCGTGGCAGACATCCAAATCTGGTTTCCTCATTGGTGCTCATGTGAATTTTCCAGAGGCCCAACAAGAGGCCTCCCGCTTCACCATTTCTACCATCTGGTCCTATTCTCGGTGACTCACCCCGCTGTCTCTTGTGGCTAGGGCCGACTTTGCTGGCAGCTCCCTCTCTTGGGTGGGATGTCAGTGAGACAGCCTCAACCTGGCTGCTTTCCAAGGCCTCCCTTTGATCCAGAGCACATCGCACATCCGTCACCAAATGCCACACGCTGGTCGTGGAAGGTTCTGCACTTCACCCCTTCTCTCCGCTCTGCCTCTCCTTCCATTCTCTTTTCCTCTTACCAAATTGCACAGAGCTGGACCAGCCCACCCATGGTACAAGCAGACACCCAATTGGTAAGTGAGGAGAGAGCAGGAAAAACATCTGATCAGAGTGTGACCCCCCAAGGATGCAGTGACTTTCCAGAATCCTCTCCTCCTGGCTCCTGCCTGCTTCTAGGGGAGCAGGTGGCAGAGTTGCAGGTGAGAGAAGCAGGCCGAGTTCAGCCACTTCCTGATAAGTCCTGAAAGGAATGTCCGATTCCTATTCACTTAGTATTTCTTGTTTGGTCCTTGACATATTTGCCCTCATCTCTGGATTCCAATTGTTACTTCCAGAGCAACCAAAAAAAACCTTCCCATGAACATTCTGTTTTACCTGCTCCGTTCTAGATGGTATATTTGGGACTTTATACCTACGAACCTCAAAACTGTATCATTGTCTGTATCTTACACGTTTCCCAAGATCACCCAGCTGATAAGGGAAGATCCGGGACTTACACTCGGTGCGCCAGAGTAAAACCCTTGTGCCTTGATGCGACGTCCCTTGTAGAGAAAGTTCTTGTGGCTGAGCTAAATTCTGCATCCTTGGAACTTTAAATCCCTCAATCCTAATTCTGCTTTTACAGCCACACTAAGGAAGCCTAACCCTCTCCACACGCCAAGAGTTGCAGATTTTGCTCATTCTAGAATCTGGCACATGGCTGGCTTGATCAGAAGATCAGGCAGTTGGTTAGGACTTTTCATTCAAACGTTTAAAGACAGTCATGGTCCCTGTGGCTTCTTTCCTCCAAGCTAAGCGTCTCCATCTCCTTCCCCTGATTTTCTCGAGCATCCAGACCCCGAGTAGTATTTTACAAACATATTTAAAGACTGGGAGCCCTTTTGGCTTCCTTGCTGTTCCTCCACGTTTCCCTTTCGCCTTTCCCTATCCTACTTGCAGATCCTGCTTTTGCTCCTTGCCATCCGGTCCCGGACTTGGCGGGGAAGGTTCTGCGGGAAGAGCCTCCCTTCAGGCCTCAACCTTTGGGAGGTAGCGGCGGAGCGGGCGGGCGGCCGGCAGCGCGCAGCGAGGGCCTCTCAGATCTCTGGCTGTGACCATTCCCTGCTTCTTCTCTTCCACGGCCGGCTTTCGGCCTCTCTCGTCGCCGGGGAAGAGCGGTGTGGGGGCTCTTCTTCCCTCAGGCTAGGGGCCCCCGAGACTCTAGGAAGCTTTTAAGCTAGAAGACGCCTGGGCTCCGCCGGGAGACGGCCCCGCGTCTCTCCGCAGCGGCTCTCGGGCGGGGGTACAGGTGTGAGCCGCCGGCCGGGCGGGGACGCGGCGACAAGCACTGCTTGAGGAGAAGCTCGGCCTCTCGGGGCCCCCGGCCGTGGCCCCAACGGCGGTTTCCGCTCGGCGAGGCCGGCGCCCGCCCACATCCCGCAGGGGGCCTTCGGCATTTCCGGCTCAGCCCGCCCTTGACCTGGGCCCTCTCCAGGCCGCCGGGGGCCTGGCGCCTCGCGTTGGCTGGGCCTGGTGACCGGCTCACCCCGCGTCCGCGGAACCAGCCGGTTCCTCCTGCCGCGGGCCGCCGGCCTGGGCTCCGCGCGGGGTCCCTCCCGCAATCCCTTCAGGCACTTCCCTCTCCGCTCCGCCTCCGGAGGGATCTCCCCGAACGCCCCCCTGTGCGGTAGAGCTGACTAAGCCCCGGGAAGGCCAGATTGCAGACGCGCACCTGCGCCCTCCCCCTCCCACCGTCGCGCCGCGGGGAGCGACCGTGGCCGCAGGAGCCTCTGAGCCGAGGCGCGGCCTCCGCGCTCCCTTCAACACGGTGCCCGGGGGCGTCGCTGGCCCATCCGAGCTGTCGGCCTTAAGCACACAGTTTACTGAATGAACATGACATTAACCGAATTAATATCCAACAAGGGCAGACGAGGCCGTCGTCCTTCGAGCTCAGAGCCTATTTTTAGACCATCCTTGTAAGGGGTCATTCACACAGAAAGATGACGCGCCCTGTGACCGCCCAGGTCCAGATGTGATGTCACTGGGGACGGCCTCCCGCCCCCCGGGTCGCTCGCTTCCTTCATAGTAACACTGACCCCATTTTCCTTGGCGGGACTTGCTGAACTCCGCTCACAGCGCGATCGCGGGCCTCTACTCTGTGTTCAGCTACAGCTTTCTTGCTATTTGTCTGTCCTCCCCCAACTCATAGCTTGAAGCCCTCCGTCCCAAGTGATGATACTTGGGAATGAGACCTTTAAAAGGTAATTACGTTTAGGCGAGGTCACGAATGCAGGGTCCCACGATGACATCTGTGCCCTCGTAAGAAGAGGAGGACAGACAGCTCTCTGTCTCCGTGTGTGCGTCCAGGAAAAGCCACACAAGCACACGGTGAGAGGCGACGGTCTGCAGCCCAGGAAGCAGGTCCTCCCAGGACACGAAAGAATCTGCCAGCACTTGATCTTGGACTTCCCATCTCCAGCACTCTGAGAAATCAACGTCTACTATTAAGCCATTCAGTCCATGGTATTTTGTTACAGCTGCCTGAGCTTACACAACGGTATGTACGCCCACCGACATACTTGAAGACGGGATGAGGCCTCCAAGAATTTAATTAGAAGTGAACATATATAGGACTGAAGGAAGCTTTCATCCATCCTTTTCATTCTCTTTCTTTCTATCCACTCTTTCCAGTCTTATTTGCATTTAAAAAAGAGTCAAAATTAAATGACCAATTCTTAAGTATTAAGGTTAACAACTGAAAAGGGGGACTGTCTGAATTCATAATATATTAAAAATATGCATAAGAAAAAAAACCTGAAATGTACAAATCACAACATGCAAGCAGTTGCCTTTTTAGTCTAATAGAGTTAGAATTGATTTTTCTCATCTTAGTTTCTACATTTTAAAAATATAATGTGAGTGATGGGGTCCGTGATCAAAGGAGCGAGACTGATACAAAGCGAAGGTCAAGCAAAGCTTTATTTCGCGCCAAGCACCGAGAATCAAACCAACCGGCCGGGGCCGTCTCTTACGGAGAGAGCGACCCCTCCCTGCCTCACAGACTAGCTTTTATAGAGCAAAGGCCATGTGGTCGAGCCTGGCCAGTGAGATTGTCTCCACCTGGCCTGACTCGTCCTTGCATTCTGGGTTCTGTTACCTCCACCTGGCCTGACTCGTCCTTGTATCAGGGACTGGTCGACCATCTTTTACTGGTTTCCCAGACTTGCTAAGTTTTACTGCACAAACAACAAAATGGCTGTTTAACTGAGATGGAGTCGCTCTGGCTAAGTAGGCCCCTACAGTGAGTATATTATTTTATAATAAAAATGATTCATGTTTTGAAATGTCAGAAGATTATATTAATGAAATTAGTGTTGTCTTTTAAAAGAAGACAGATTAAATTTCTTTTTTGTAGATGTTTTATTTTGTAGGGTTTTCTAAAAGCTACTCCCTGGGTAATACGGATAACAGGAATATCGAGTTTCACTTTATAAGAAATGATTCGGTTAGTGTACCAGGGTCTCACGGAGAGGATCCTGGAGATGCTGCTGAAGAGCTTAAAAAATAAGTAAATAAAAAGATTTTCTCTTAAAATGAATATAAAGGGTGAAGAAACAGCTATTCCTCCCATAATTATTTTCCTGACTTTGCAGTCGGTCAGACACAGTTTAAACCCTTACTTGGCTGGGTTCTGGTGTGTTTCACCACGGGCAGGTTACACCAAGTCTGGACTTCCCTGTGTTCCCGCTACAGTAATCCCTATCTTGCAAGCCTGTTGAAAAGAAATATATAGAAAAGCACAAACTGTCTCACACACAAAATACCTGGATATAGTTCATTACAGTTAAATTTCTGAGATCAAAATCCAATGTTCTTTTAATTTTGTAGCACAGTTTACTGTTCTAAACCCTTTTGGTATGTCCCATGCAGAGTAGCACCCTGGGCTTCCTCATCAAATATTTAAGCCTTCAGAATTTTAGTGACACATTTTCAAAGGAACATACAATAATCTGTGTTGCAAAAACACATAATTGAAAGAAATGGCATTTACTCATGAAGTTGGCAAAAATATTTTTTTTCTGAGAATTCTAATTTCGGTAGGATGAAATCTCGAGTGTAGTAAAGATTGGCTTCTCTATAGACCAGATAAAACAAGCAAGGAGCCTCTTTCCCATCCTGGGTCCAGCTCTGATATGTCCTGCGGGCTTTCCTGGCTCCCTTCTTGCCCAATTTTGGCAACACCTGTCCACCCATTCAGTGGCCTCAGCACTTCCTTTACTCACGATTTCTCCTATTTTGTACCTGAGAGGACAGTTGGAACCAGATGATAGATTCTGACTTTGTTTTCATCTCTAAGACTTGATAGTTCTAAAAACATAATTAAAAGAATTCACTTTTTTTTTTTTTTTTTTGAGGAAAGCGTTGCTGAGCAAGTAGCTGGAGAAATGAATAGATCTTATCTAGACCGGACTGTAAAGCTTTAAAGTCCTTGAGGATGTGTCTTCCCAGATACACTTCTTGCCATTTTCTGTATTTTTTAAATGAATGATATTAAATTTAAGCAAAGAAATGTAAATGAAGGTAACTGTTCTGCCGTTCATAGTGCATAAATTGTGCTCCTAGGGAAAGCTCACGTTATCAAAAAATTTGTTATAAACATGATTATTTGCATGGGAGATGGGGTTAAGATCTAGAGTCTCTCACACACAATTATTATCACTTTCATTGTTATTACAAACAAAACACAAAATTAGTATGAGAAAACAAAAGAAAGCAGAGTTAAATGAGCAACCAGCCCCACAAAGCAGCAATGTATTCCTAGCCTGTGTGAGCCACAGCATTTTCATTTTTCCTATTTTGGTGCTAGATCTTGATTATAATTGTTGGAAATTTGTGTTATGCAAAACATGTTCTTTAACTAGTCAATTGTCTTTCAAGCAGCTCATGTTAAGAAAACTTGCTCTGATAAAATAGTATCTGTACTTCATACCTAGAAACTGAAGTGTGGTCTACCTCATTCCAAACCTTTTAAAGGGACCCAACCCACCTAAACCCACCCCTTGTGAATCCTTGATTTTTGAATCTTTGTCCTATTTTGGTTCCATGTCTTGGCCCTTGGTCTCCTCATAGACCTCCAGACGTGTCCTGATTCCAGATTCAGTATCTCAGAAGCCTCTGCAGGACAGAGTTCTTAACCAGCCCAACCGTGGGTGAGGAGAGACCCCCTGTCCCCGAGCACTGGCACAGCATGTGACATCTGCTGGCCTCTGCCCAGCTCTCACCTCCTCAGGGAGGAATCCTGGGGAGGTGGGACCAGTAAATAAGAACCACCGGTCAGAACTCTTAGTTCTTTCTCAGCCTCAGCTCACTGACAAGATTCTTGTGCCTTTGGGAGGTTTGATCTAGTCTAGTTTGGAAGAAGAGACTAGGATTTCTTCCCACCTGGAGATCCCATAACCTATTCTTATCAGTGCTTGCAACTACAGAACAAAGTTATTTTGAGCAGGGATTTGTAGTTTGCAGCTCGAGTCTTCCAGTGTGAATAAGCAGGGCTATTTATAGTATCTCATTTTATTGCTTTAATTTATGTATCTGCAAGAATCTGTTCTAATTGTGGGTGATTATCAGGAGGGAAGTGTGCTCTCGTGCACCTCAGGGGATTTGTTTGTGAGCCTCTGGTTTTAAATAGCCCGTTTATTCCCCAGTGGGTAGAAAATCAATTTTGTGGATCTTCAAACATACATAATAACCATCATGAATAATAAGGTAAATATCAAAGTGATATTAGCACATTATTTGCTTTAATGATTTTTCTTTTCTAACTGTAAAGTTACTTGTGTTTCTACAATGTACTTTCAAGGGTATTTCTAGTGTAATACGATACAAAGAGGGACTTTGACCCTCTCTAGGTTTTACTAGGAGAATTCAAAATTGGTCAATAGCCCCGATGGGGAGATATAAGGCCTCCAGCAACAGAGAAGGTCCTCTAAGGCACAGAAATAACAGAACTGGATTTCTGCTAGCTACAGATGACCTTATGGAAGCACGGTGTGTCAAGCAGAGCTCACCAGCCCTACACAGATTTGACATGTGTCCTTCCAACCCAGCCTTCTCATCAACAGAGAGTTCCATTTCTCAACCAAAAATTAGATGAGGGTATTCTTTTTTTTCAAAACTGGAAACGCATTCTTGTTGC
This sequence comes from Mellivora capensis, assembly GCA_004024625.1. Taxonomy (NCBI): domain Eukaryota; kingdom Metazoa; phylum Chordata; class Mammalia; order Carnivora; family Mustelidae; genus Mellivora; species Mellivora capensis. The sequence goes on along the minus strand of PISX010005025.1, from coordinate 87,091 downwards.
TTTACCCATACTGTTCCCCCAGCAGTACGATATTCCCCAGTACTCTAAGCCTTTGTATATTATGTCACCTGACCCTAATGCCATTGTTCACCTACCAAACCCCTACTCAGACTGAGGGATAGTAAATGACACCACTTCCAAGAAATCTCTTCTGATCAAAATCAGCCCCTCCAGTTAAATCAACACCCCTCCATCCTCATTGGCAACTTCTTATTTTATTTTTTTTATGTCACGACTCGTTGCTCTATCACTTGTGAGTTTCTACACTCCTAGAATCCAGACTGTCTCCTTTATCTACGTATGTCCCACAAAGTCCCTATGTAACCTATGAAGTTACATACTTGCTATCTGAGCACCGTAGAGAGAAATGGGATGAACTAGAACACCCCGCTCATGGTCACGGTCCTATCAGGGGAAACTTGGGATCCAAAGAATCTGAGCGGAGCCTGAGCCACCTTCTTGCACAGCTACTGTAGTGACTCAAATCTTCAGGCTGGGCCCAGTGAAGAAACAAGTGTTCCCTGCCCTCAAAAACAGTGGGTTCCATTATTCTGAAAAGAGTAAGAAAAAACCATGCTAATAGGAGAAATGGACTTTCTTCAATGTGAGTTTAGACTGTGTTGTCTTAAACAAAAAGTAATGCCTGCATTGATAAGGTATGATTACTTCTAGGTTACCAGCAGGGGAAACTGACTGCAGTTCTCATGGTGGGGAGGTGAAACTGGGATTATAATATCCAATTTCACCCTCATTCAGCAGCCTAGAGTTTGTCCCTCCCCTCTAGAGCTGACTGAACCAGCATCGGTGCCCCAAAGAACACCTTGTCAAAGCCTGAGGACCTCAAGTTTTCAAGAATCAAAATGGTTTCTCTGGGCAGTGCCTCTTCTTCCTCCTATGGAAGGGATTTCCCCAGAGAGAGGACGAGCCCCTTAATGAGAAGTAGGGGAAGGTGGAGGGAGGAAAGGACAGATGGATGGATCTACAGATGACATCTTTCCTTTAAAGCCCAAGTTGGCAGGGCCTTTCCTAAGATGGGACGAGGGAATACCTTGGATAGAAACACAACCAGTGTTTCTCTCACACAGCCCTGCTATCCTGGTATCTGATACTCCCATGGAGAAAAACAACTATAACAACAACAATAAGCCATTCCATGGCAAGCCAACGGACCAGGCAGAGACAGAGCTGGAAGGAACTCTTCCCTCCCGTGGATCATACCTGGTTAATGGCAATGATGAGGAGACCTACTATCTCTAGAAACAAAGAACATGATGAGGCATAGAGATGGTCTACTGGATTCCCAGACTGTATCCATATGTCAGTAGGAAACATCCTAAAAAACAGATAGGAGGGGCCTCATCATTCCGTGGTGACGAATAATAGGGATACTGGTATGAAATTTCCCTTTGGACTTTCATAGCTGGAGGCTCAGGGTAGAGGAGTAGAGATTTAGGGTACCACAGGTGGACTTGTTGCTGAAATAAATCACTTACATTGGGAAAGAAGGAAAAAAAAAACTGAAGAGAGCTTTAAGGGCTATGTGCGCTTCCTTCCCCAGCTGGTGAATGCTAGGATATTGCTCCCCAGCTGAGTCAGATTTATCAGAGGGTATCAGTGGCTGTACCAGATTTCAGAAGCCCCTTCTGGGAAGAAGCTCAATCCAAAGCCAAGTAGGAATCCAAACTCACTCTTCATCCAAAGGGGCCAGGCAATGAGGAATCTGGGGATGAGACACAGGACAAAAGGTTTGAAGTGCCAGATGGGAAGGTCATGACTAAGCCAAAGCATGCACTTCGCTTTTTTTTAGTGAATCGGGGGCATTGGGACAGAACTCTCAATGGTACTGACTCAGCCTAAAAATGCTTGTCTAGGGAATTTGGATTTTGTTCTATTAGCATCAGAGAGTCATTGAAATTGTTGGTTGTGTTGTTTTCTTTAACAAGGCAATGAATGAGAAAAGTAGTGTTGAGGGGAATTATTCTGGAAATAATATACAGAATGGATTCGAGGATATTAAAAACAGGTTGAAATTGCATGCAATGAATAGGGACTGAGATAAAGGGTGACAATAAGACTAGAAAGTAATGGATTTATGTATGAGAAAATACAAGTGAAAATTAACAGGACTTGGTATCTGACTGCATATAAAGGTTAGAGTCATTCAAGAAAGACTCAGGTTTCAAATTTAAGTGAAGAGAAAAGCATTGGCACCAATCAGAAGTCAACCTAGTTCCCCTTTCTTTGGTCTCCCCTTCAAATGTTCCTGAGTGTATTTTAGTGAAAATGCTCATCTTCTGGAAGTTGATAGGCTATAAATATTTGAATCAGGTAGTTTGAGCTGAAAAAGGCAAAGAATCGACTTTTCTCCTAACCACAAAGTTCTTCTAACTATATAGGGAAGATAATAAAAGCAGACCCTAACAAAGACGGCATAAATTCAAGGCAATATTCTTTAAATGTTGTTCCACATGTGTTTAATAGGGTGCGGGATAAACTGATATTTTATTAACAAAAGCTATATACTTCTTTATGTTCAAAAGAATTGATTTATTACATGACCTGAGTGTAGCACATTTTCACTTTTAAGTTTTTCCATCACTGCTGTCACTAATGTCAACGAAACTTTATTCTGCTGAACCCATTGGCATTTGCTTCATTTGGAAAAGAAAACTGTTCCAGTTCCAATTAGCTTTCAATTATAGAATCTTAAAGTAATTATCTGACCCAGCAGACAACCAAAACTGTCTAATTTTTTCATATCAAAATCAGAAAATGAAATGTAATCTATGCAAGAATCTTTTACAGAAACAAGAGAAAGACACATTCATTTAGGGATTTATTCCTATAGCCGAAAGTAAAGACTAAAATAATTTAGCCAGAAGATCCAACTTATCTGTAGTTCTCTTTCTGGCCCTCTGTTTTTCTTTCTCTTTTTCTGGTTTTATTCTGCATTTTTTTTTGAAGTAGGAAACTTCTTGAGTAACCTATTAAGTGTTCAAAATGTAAGTAATAAAACAAATCACTTGTTTCCAGTAAACAGCATCATGCCTTGCCATATTTGGTGTCATAATTTTATTTTATCTTTAAAGATTGATTTACTTATTTAAGAGAGAGAGAATGCACCCAGGTGAGGGGCAAAGGAGAGAGAGTCATAAGCAGACTCTGCGCTGGGCGCAGAGCCTGACTAGGGGCTCGATCCCACCACCCTGAGATCACAACCCGAGCCAAAACCGAGAGTCGGATGCTGTGCCACCCAGGCACCCTGGTGTCCTAATTTTATCTAGTTGAGACTAGAGGAAACCATCAGCTGATCTCATGTTTGGTATCGAACTTAAAATTGCAGTATGGATAGGCACACTGCAAGACACTTGCTAGAGATTGTCTGCGATTTCTACTCAGGAACAGCGAAGGGCTGGGACAGCTAACACTTCACCTGTCGTACAACTAACCACCGCCCTATTCCCAGCTTGTCCCAGTGGGTCTATGTGAATGCCGGAGACTAGACGGGGTCCCGGGACAGTCAGCAGGGTGGGTACCGTTTAAACCAGCTGAGTTTAAAAGAATTCCTCTTGTGGGAAATCCTGCCGGACTCAGTAGTTAAACAGTTGGTTTCTTTCCCAGAATATTGCTATGAAGTCATTGGAAACGGGCCGTTTCACTATATGCGATGTCATCAGTCACTAGTTGGGCTGCAGGTATACCTTGTTTTGTTCCCTAGTGACATGTTTAGTTTACATGGACAACAATGTCTTCTCCCTGGTCTTAAAAAAAAAGTTATAATTTAAGGAATCTTTTAGTCTGTTTTGTTAGGAAGTTTATAAAATTCAGAAATCAAGAAATTTTTTTTGGAAAACAATGTTAGTTTTCTAGGGCTGCCATGACAAAGTACCACAGACCCAGTGGCTTAAACAACAGAAATTAGTTTCCTTACGATTCTGGAGGCCAGAAGTCCAAGTTCAAGATATAACAGAGCCGGTTCCTTCTGAGGGCGGTGAGGGAAGGATCTGTTCCAGCCTCTCTCCCCACCGTCTTGTGGGCGGTCATCTTCTCCCTGTGTCTCCGGCCCTCTGTATGTGTCTGTGCCTAAATTTCCTCTTTCTATAACGGCACCCATCAGATTAGATTAGGGCCCACTCAAAAGACCTCGTTTTAATTTGATTAGCTCTTTGAACACCCTGTCTCCAAATTCTGAAGTACTGGGGAGTCAAAACTTCACAATATGAACCTTTAAGGGGACACGATTCGCCCCATAACATCTGGAAACAAAGTGTCAAGTCAGCACAGCACATTGGCTCTCGGGCCAAGTGAGTCCCCAAGCAAGTGGTTTTCCTAAACTACCCGGCACCCGGCTTGACCGGCCTCCCGGGCTCGCTCCTTCCTCTTCTCCTACTTCAGCTCCAGCTTCGTGACATCTGCTCCTCCGAAGGCTGCAGGGCGAAGGCCGGCTGTGGCCACTGCCCATGAGATCTCCAGCGTCTTTGCCCAGGGCGAAGGGTCCGGGCCCAGGAGGGCCCCTTCTGCTGGACGGGCCGAGGTGACGTGATGCGCTCACCGCCATCCATGGAAGGGCCTCAAAAGGTAGCAAAGCCACTAAGCCCAGCTGATCATGGCTCCTTGGCACAAAGGACCTTGGCGAGCGCGGGCTCACTCCAGTGCTGACGCATGACCCGCAGGCCGGCTCAGTTCCACCGTGTGGCTCCAACCCCAGGAGTCTCTCTGGACCAGCTCTGCCTCCATCCACATGGCTCCCCAAGGTCCTGCTCCACGGACTTCACCTCCCTTCTCCCTGGGGAGGGGTAATCACAGTCCTGGCTTTCTTCCAGCCTCTTTCCAATGTAGTATTATTAGAACCTTAATTCTACGCCCTACCTCCTTAGGGCCTTTCCTTCCAATCCTCACAGTCCTTTTCTTCCCTCAACAGAAACCAACCTCATTCAGATCGAAAGCTTTGGCTTCCGTGCATGTGTGGGGGCGGAAATATATGGGAAATCTCTGTAAATTCCCTTTTATTTGGCCGTGAACCTTAAACTGCTCTTTGAAAAAAAGGGGAAAAAAGCTTGGCTCCTAGAACTATTGTTTCTGACAGGCTCTTACAAAAGAACCTTTTTTTTTTAAATAGGAAAAAAAACAACAACAAGTATTGACCGTTGCTTTATCTTTGCATACTGCCTGGGACCTCCCTAATTCTCCTTCAGTCCATGTGGACAGCCGGGGGGGGCGGGGGGCAGAAGGAAATCCAAAACAGAAACATACTCACCGATTCGCATTTTGAGAAATCACCTCACGAAGCAGGTAAGCTCATTGCTGTTGCCGTCCTGTCCCACCGTGTTAATGAGAAGCGGGCGAGCCGGTTGTCAGGGCCAGTGCCGCAGCGGACTGGCAGGGACAGGCAGAGAAGACAGTGGGGAGAGGATGACGGTTCCCGTCACTTTCTGACTTCCCAGTTTCTGCCCAACTAGAACCCTTTTATCCTCATACCCTTACACATCACTGTATTTCTAAAATAAATTTCTAATTTTTCTTCAGCTAGCTCGAGTGAGCTTATATATTTAGCGACCAAAATGGTGCTAATGAATACAGTTTTATAGTTTCAAAGCTAATCTACATTTGCCTGTCTTGAAAAAAAAATAGATTAGCCGGTGGTTAAATGGCCCAAAACTTTTATTATGAACATCTGTATTATTTATTGGAACTCTCAAGTCACCATTTTCTTGATAAGGATATCAGAACGTGGTGGCAACAATCTTACGTGTCGGTATCCACCTGGAAGGAGATCTGGACAAGACAATGCCCTGGTTCCGCTAACGGGCGGTTGCTGGCCTCGGACGTCTTCTCTAGATAAAGGCTTCCTCTGAGCATTGGGGAGTAGCAAGAAGAGGCTGGACCTCGGGAGCCAGCAGCAGCACTTCTTCCTCCATCACTGCGGGATTCTCCTGATGTTGTTGACTACCTTGCCTTGCTCTGAGGTCCGCCATGTCCTAGGGATGCAAGTTGTTTCCTTTCCCTATTGTTTTCCTGCTGGCTTTTTCGGGAATCTGTGCAAGCCCCCTTCTGGGGAGCTTTGGTCCACGGCTCCTTCTAAGCAATCAGTGATGATGCAATTTCTCACCGCTCACTGCAAGGTGTTCCTGCCTTAAGTTGGAGCAATCACCTTCTCCCGTAGGGAACTGGGAATTGGGCTTTTGAGACTTTCATCCATCCTGGTTGAAGTCTGGACAGAAAGCCTTTGTCACGCTGAGCCAGACAGCCATGGGCAGCCTGAAGCAGGCGCTGCTGGTCCGACAGACATGCAGAGGGAAGGGCCAAGTTGGAAGCTTTCAGCTTCTGTGATGCAGCAAGAGACAGTAACTTTTGCTTCTAAATCCCCCAACTTCTCGGGCTGTAGTTCTTCCTGAAGCTGCACTGACCTCCTGCCTGGGTTCCTTGAGATAACCTTGCATCCTTCCCCAAAAACTCCCCTGTGTGCTTAAGCTGATTTGAACAAGCTCAGTAAGGAGCTCACGGTAGGGGCCGATCATCACACAGATAAGAATATGTAGCATCACACATACATAAGAGTATGTAGCCTGCCACCCATTCACCTGATCCTCGAGACAGGTAATAGCAAACAAAAAGAACATAATCTAAGTTTATTGTTTCCCCTTCCCATGTATTTTTTCAAGCAGAGAGAGGTATTTCAATTTCTTGAATTTGCTTTTCAGTATGAACAGAGGTTTAAGACCTTGTTTTACCAAGTGCCATTTTATTTTCATTGCAGGCCTAGATGTGAGAACCATAAGATACCTAGACCTAAGATTTGAGATTTTAAATAATACTGAGGCCATCAGATCCTTTTCCTCACAAATTTCAACTATTCGTGGGGTGACCTAGTGCCAGAACTCTCCTACCACCTGTAGGATTCAGACTGAACTGTAATGAATAAAAAAGCTACCTGGAAGTGAAATGCCATCTTTGTCCAAAATAGATACAGACAGCTTGGTTGGAGCCTTCCAGAGGATTAAGCTAGAAGAGATCGAGGAGGTTAGGGCTTATTATCTGGAGTCCATTATATATCCTGGGTGAGGCCGAGTCCACTGAAATGTACGCAAAAGCTCTGTCTATATCAGGAGGGGATCGGGCACTTCATCGGCTATCAAAGGGCACACGCTTCTAGAAACCTGTGAAAGCCCAACCTCTTTTTACAGATGAGGAATGACAGCATCGCAAAGATGTGACCCAGTAAGCCACATAGAAGACAATGGCAGAGCCCAGGACTGGAATCCTGATGTCCTGAACCTTAGTCAATGCTCTTTCTCTGCATGACAGCACCTCCTAAATGCTCAAATAAAAAAGCCCCTTTATTGATTTCTTAAAGCCCCTTATTTTTTTAAGTAGGACTGTAACAAACAAGTAAAGCATGTTCTGTACTGGAAAGAAAAGTTGCAGAGTCCAGTAATTTTTTTCCTCAGTAACTCTTAGCAATAACTTCAACCTTGTAAGATAGCCTCCGGATGCTCATGGAATCAGGTAAGGCAGTGCACCTTGTAACTAAGACTGGCAATTTTAGAGCACCGTTACGTTTTTTATATGCCATAATCCCACCACAATCCTGGAATTTGGGGAGCATCTCTTACGATTTACATTTTACAAATGAGAAAACTGAAGGCCAAAAAGCTTTCATGACTCCCTTAAACGTCTCATCACCTGGAGATAAAACCAGTTAGAAAATGGAGGCTTTCTGACGCCCAGTCCTTTGATCCGTAGCACTTGGCTTTGAACTGCCCAAGTGTGCTTCTCTGCACAAGGGAAGTGGAGCTTCAGGTCTGAGATACAAGGTGGCGCGGCGGCGGCCAGACAGCAGCTGCACCAGGACTCAAGCTCACGTTTCCTGAATCGTCTCTAACCACTAAGTTAAGAAGATTTTTGTTCAGGGAAGTAACACCAGTCTTCCCTAGTGGAGAAGGGAAGTGGTGCAGGTCCCGGCTCCGTCCCCACTTGGGGGCTGTGAGACCCCTAACCGGGCACCTCGCAGGGAGGCCTAGGCTCACTGAGAGCGGGGCACGTGCTCTCAACACTCTGGACTCTTTCAGCGGGAAAGGGTCCGCCGACTCCTCGCCTGTGTGGATCACCAGCCATAAGATAACCTTTACCTTACAGAATTCCGGTCCCCCACCCGCAGTCGAACAAACATAAAATGGACATCTTGTGAGAGGTTTTGAGAGAATCAAACGACTTCTATTTTACTTTATTTTTTTTTTTAAGATTTTATTTATTTAACAGAGAGAGAGATCACAAGCAGGCAGAGAGGCAGGCAGAGAGAGAGGGGGAAGCAGGCTCCCTGCTGAGCAGAGAGCCCGATGCGGGGCTCGATCCCAGGACCCTGAGATCATGACCTGAGCCGAAGGCAGAGGCTTTAACCCACTGAGCCACCCAGGAGCCCTCAAATGACTTTTAGAAGCTACTTTTCTTGAGTTAAAAACAGCAAATTTCAAAGAATGAGGCTAATTTCCTAAACTCAAAGGTTTTCTATAAAAGTTAATGACATGTAGACTACTAAAATTTGAATTTTTATAGCTCTTTACTCCTGCTTCCCATGTTTGAGTCGAGGCAGGCCAATCTTCCCAAACTGCCAGGACGCGGCTGGGCGCGCAGTCCCCTGGGGCTCTGTGGGGTGGCAGAAGCAGGAGCGGGTGAGTCAAGTTCCGGGTCATGGAGTTAAAGCCGGCAGAGTCCATCACCTCCGAGAGATCGGGAAGAGTCGGCACCGCAGCTGCCGCAGTGTTCTAGTCCTACCTCAAAGCTGCCTTTAGCAGGAGGAAAACAAGCACATTTTAGATGTTGAAACATATTTCAATTTTTTAAAGATATATTCATTGGTGAATTGCTACTGTTTTTTTCTAAACATTCTCTTCATTCCTGACTTTTGCTACCTGTTTCTGAAGCCTTAAAAACTATCCATAAGCAGTGATAAAATAAAAGGAGTGTTTTAACACGAACACAAGAGTCTTACAAATAGCCAGATGATTGTGATGGCGGCCTGGTGTCACAGGCCGAGACTCGCCAGTTGTTCACTGTTAAAAGGTCATTTTACTGAAACACAGAAAAACAAAGGAAACAAAACATATGTGTTTTTTTTAAGCAAATCTGTTCGGCTGTGAAGTCTGGCGCTCCCAATGAGATGCTATAGGACCCTACTTCCGTCTCTTGAGAGGCAGACTCTGGACAGGACCTGGGATGAGGAGTTGGAGGGTTCCAGGTGCACTGAGTTCTGGAGCACTTGACTCGAGCTCCCGATTCTTCGATGTCTAGACTTTTGTTGCCAGGTAAATCCTAAAGAGCTTTGCTAAGACCAGCTGAGGCCTTCAAACTCAGTACATCAAACAGAGATCCCTGCAGAAGGCAGTCCCACGATGGCCCGCGGTGACGGCCGATTTTTGGTTTTCAGGCCCTGGAGTGCAGGCAGAGAATGGAGCTGGGCGGTGGGCACGGCTTGTAGGTGTTGCTCGTTGCATCTGTTCAGAATGCCGCTGCTTATGCCGGAATGTTGGCAGTTCGGGAATTAACTTGTTCTTATGTGTTAGGTCCATAGCTTGCCTAAAATATGTCAGTGATGATCATTTTTGTATTTAGAAAACCCTTGAGGGACACCTGGGTGGCTCAGTTGGTTAAGCAGCTGCCTTCGGCTCGGGTCATGATCCCTGCGTCCTGGGATCGAGTCCCACATGGGGCTCCTTGCTCGGCAGGGAGCCTGCTTCTCCCTCTACCTCTGCCTGCCACTCTGTCTGCCTGTGCTCGCTCGCTCTCTGTCCCTCTTTCTGACAAATAAAAAAAAAAAAAAGAAAACCCTTGAGTTTTTAAAAAAACATTTAAAAAAATGTTTTATCAAAACATGATTTCTTTAAAAAAAGACCTTCAATTTAAGAAATGAAGTACAGTACTTTTACATTGGATTCGGAGTTCATCTTAAGCCGTTAGTGTCTATGCTGCTGCTCCTTCAGCCCTTCCGGAACAGTCTCATTAGAAGCCCGTGCATAGTGCATAAGGAGGTGGAGTCTAATGTCCCTTCCTTGTTAAGGACAGAAACCAAAGCAGAAGCAATTATCACCTGTAAACTGACTCCTTCTCTAGGTATCAGTGAGCGCCCAAATCTCTTGGAGCAGTTTTTTCTTTCATAAAACAAGGAAAATAATGCCAAATTTGCAGGGTGTGAAAGGATTACTTAGGTCACAACTGTAATGATTTAAAAAAAGGATTAATTAGGTCACAGCGGCAAGCTTTAAGTGAAAGCTCTATTTCTAGAATTTTTGCACTCCGTTCAGGGGAGGACAATGGACTAGATGTCACAGTTGTAGAACTAGCTTTCTCTCTTTGTAATGAATAATTTGTAGGGTGAAATTTGGAGATGAAAATGGAGTTAAGTGAACCCTGGTTCCAAATCTAGCACGTTCCTTTCTTTCTCTGAATCCCTCCTGTCCCTCCGCCCTCTGAACCACACACTGAAAACACACCTGAACCTTAAGGTTAATTTGCGGATTGGCAGTGTAGCCATATAACAGACTTTGCTCTTGGTGGAGTCTCTCTAGGAAAAGGACTTCAGATTCTCCAAAGAGAGAATGAGCTCCAGCCTGGACTGCCTACGTCATCTTCATTTTGCTATTCTCGCTGCCCACGTGGCAGCCCGACTCACATGCACGTGCAACTCCAAAACGTGGCGTGTGTGAAACAAAGTACCATCAAATACCAAATTCTTCTCTTTCCTCATTTCTTTTTTGGAGAGTGACGCTACTATTCCCTCCTTTTCCCAGGGTCAGAGGCGTGGATAATCTCCATCCAGTTGGTCAGTGCGGTCCTTTCTGATGAGCCAGACCGTTATTTTAGTCTGTTACTCATCGTCAACGGTCTCGATCACTGTCTTCCTCTATTAGAGACTGAGTGTCCCTCACGGGAAGGGACAATGTCTTAAGAACTTTGTGTTCCCAGTTCCCAGCTGGATATTTTCATCAGATGGCATAACAAGAGTTCGCCGAGCGAGTGCATTGTTGCGCGCTGGGGTAGCCCATTACTCCCCTGGTCCGTGTTCTCGCTGCTCCCTTCGGCCACCCGAGGGTTGGGCGCTGCAGCCACATTCCCACCGCGACTTCCCTGCACCGGCGCCAGACGCCAGCTCTCCCTCACAGCCCGTAAAGATCCAATCTGTGTCACTCTGCTCTTGTGTTCCATTTTTGGACTGTTCCACTACGCTCCGGAGAAGCTTCTCATTACTTCCCAAATTGAAGAACGTCATGGGAGTTTCAAAAGATTTCATTTAATGGACATTCTCTTTTCCAGTTGTTTCACCTCTAATGGGATTTTTGCTTCTATTCTTTGCTCTAGTCCATTACATGTCCCAGTGCGACTTGAGTGTGACGTTCCTGCTCCCCTACCTGGGCCTGTCCTACTTCTCTGCTTAAATACCTGCCTTCAGAATGGCTTCATACTTCCTTCCTTCAGGAGGCTTCTGCTGGAATCTGAACACCACCACCAACCAACCAGCTGACCAGTACCCATAGCCTAGTTGTTTCTATGTGTTGCTAAGATTCACGTGCATCTTGAAGCGTTCACTGCGCTAGAATGCAAAATGCTTACAAGAGTGCAGGCCAGACGCCTGGCTCAAAGGACCCGCGGCAGGACGGGGCGCATGTAGACTCGGCCGTCTAACAGACGGGCCCAAGTTACCGGTCCTAGCCGCGAGCTGCAAAAAATGGGTTAATAATTACCTCCTGGAGTTGCAGAGGATTAAATGCATAGCAGCCGGCCCAGAGCTGGGAAACAGTTAATTTGACATATAGCACTAACACAGTCACCACTAGACTCGGGGTATAAAACCCAGTTTGAGATCTTCTGCTTTTCAAAGCAGAACTAGTTGTCTTTTTCATAAGGGAACACGGGAGAAAGTGATTTATTTCTCCTGTTTAAAGTCTTGGGAAATGAGATCTTTCTTCTCACCTTTAAATATTACGGCATATTAAATTTTTGATTCTCTGAATAAATTACGTAACCTCATATTTATCTCACCCTGAAATGCTAATTTTTAAGATATGTGCGAATTGTTTTTTTAATACGCTAAGAGTTGAAGTACCTATCTCTGTGGTTATCCTTCTCATTATATAAGCGGTCTTGTCTTCTCATCAAAACCAAACCAAATGAAACAAAAAACAAGGATGTGGTCCAATCTGAGAGTGACCAATGCATGCAAAAAAATTCAGTTACTATATGGACACGTTCTGATGACAGAACTGGCTGAATTCGGAAAGGAAAAGGACGACCTCGTCCATTTGACTGTTGATGGGAAACATCCTCACATTATGTTGCTGGGGGCCCGAAGGTGGAAAGAGTGTTTCAAAACGGGAAATTAAATGATGAGGCTATGAAGGGCCCTACAGTGTCAGAATATGCTACCGAAGATGTCACTGTCTTCTGGGAAGGACGACAAATGGCTGGGGATGGGGCTAGACCATGGGTATCCGGTTTGACAGTTCACAGTGAGGGTGGTCGGGAGCCTCCGAAAATCGTAAAACGCTTCTGCAGAGCCAGTTCCTGGCAAGACGCCACCTCCGCGCGCGCCACTTAAATGTCTGCCCCCAGACTTGAGCCCAAGTGACCCGGCAGCAGAGGGTGTCTGTGACAGTTACAAGACGATGGCCTTGCTTGCTTAGGATGGTGCGTGGGTGTCACACATGGCACTTTAAACATGAATTTAAGAGGTGCGAACTTTTAATGCAGAGATGACTCAGAAAGTTTCGGAATGTGTAAACATGGAGCGCAGGCGAGCCGCACCATCACGGCGCTCACCCACGGCGAAACCAGGCCGCGAACCCAGCTGCCTGGGTCACCAGGACCGTCACAGAATTTGCTCTTCGGAAGCGATGAAGAAAAATCTTGGGCTGATGTCAACGTTTGTGCGGCACTACCATCTTAACTGGAACAAGTGTTTTATTTATTTGCCCTGCATTTTGCAACATGTTTGATGGCAGCATTCAGTTCACTCTTTCTCTGAGCTTGTGAAGCAGTCATTGTTTTGGTTACGCTAGAAAACTTAAGTAGACAACAGCTGTACAGTAAAGTAAAAAAAATTAAATAGAGGCAATTTCTCACTGAAGTGTCTGGAATCAGGCAAGAAGAATAAAATGGGAAAAAAAAAGAATAAAATGGAAGAAGGATCATAACTAAACATTTCAGGTGTATGTTGAAAAAAACCCTAAGATTAGTATTTTATGTGATTCATTTCTGATGTTCCTTGTTTGAGGGTTTTATCCAATTGCTATAAACATTTCTTTTAACTGAAGATGAACTTGTAAAGACCAAAGCTTTAATATTATTGGAGTAATATATTGGAAGTAGATAATTTAGTAGTCAGAACAACAACCTTGGAAACTGTGACCAAACAGATAACCAAATTTTGGAGACCCCAAATTCAATAGGATGCTGTTTTAATACTTAAAAATTTTGTGGCCTTTAAAAGACAAGGAGAATATGAAAGAAATAACAGAGCTTAGTTAACCAATTCTGTAAATAGAACTAATCATTATTCATAGTTCCCTTAAAAGTGATAAATTTTCTAAACTGATAAAGATTTGCAAGTTAAACTTAAAAAATACATTTCTGATTAGATTTTTCTGCATACAAAAAAATAAAAAGAACTTCATGGTATTTTTTAAAAAATATTCATAGGTCAGTAGAAACGAAATCAGAAGTTTTAAAGCTTTAACCACTGCATACTCAAAAAGTTAAAAAAAAAAAAAATCCTAGCCCTAGCATTTAGTTTAGTTTTTTTTTTTAAAGATTTTATTTATTTATTTGACAGAGACCACAAGCAGGCAAGAGAAGCAGGCAGGGAGAGAGAGAAGGAAGCGGGCCCTCTATGGAGCAGAGAGCCTGATGTGGGGCTCAATCCCAGGACCCCGGGACCATGACCTGAGCTGAAAGCAGAGGCTCTAACCCACTGAGCCACCCAGGCGCCCCTAGCATTTAGTTTTTGATCACTTCTATGTAAAATAAGAATGATTTTACAGAGTCAGTAAGGAAATAGTTAACAGTAAGGTTTTTAAGATTAAATATATTTACAGTGAAAATACATTTCTGGACACTGGATCATTCTTTTATTAACTTTGGAGGTCCATTTGAGAATCTCATCTATGAGGACACCCGCAGATAAGGAGTAAATAAGCCTGGATTCCCTGAAACAACACGCACGCAGCTGGACCATACGGTGGTGTTTAGTTAAAGAGCAGCTACCATATCTGGTTATATGCTTTAAGCTGTTAAAAACACAAAACATTTACTCAATTCTAACTTAGCTGTTTGCTAACCAAATTCATTTCCTATAAGAGAAAGACCTAGTTTCATTAGGTTACTACCTTGGTTGATCTTCTTTTGAGGACTCAGTGCAGTATTAAGGGAAGTTATAGCACAGAAGCAAAAGAGGTTTGTATCAATAATTCTTCGCAGTTGAGTAACCATGTGAGCAGACCACAGGTGAGAAAATTCCCTGCATGCTTAGATTTTAAGTCTTAAATACCATCAACTATAATTGTAAATGTACATTAGGTGCTAGTAGCCCCATAATCACCAAATCCTAAAGCTTTTACCTAAGTGGTCTTACTAACTGGGGATAAGAAAACCCCCCTGCCTTTTGACAGTTCAGTGGGACTACCAAAAAGAATTCTTATCCTGGCAAGCAGATCTAACTGGCTGAAACTAAGAATTTTTTTTCCCGGTAAGCGGCCTCAGAGCGAAGGAAATGCACTGCCGCTATGTCCTTCTAGCACACCTCGCCTCCTGTCAACTGCTCTAGCTCTGGCTCGTCTCTTCTGCATCTCAGGCCAGTGCTTGCTTTCACCGGCCAAGTGCCCACCACCACAGCGCCTGCGGAGGAGACAACACACTTCAACGTCCGCTCCTTGTTCACCCAAGTCTGTGACACACTGAAATGTGTATTTTACCTGAGCGGTACTCGTTCCCATTCAACGAAGCACTGGATTCTCAAAGGGCGAGATCATGCCTCGTGTTTCCTCTGTAGCCTCTACCCTCGCCCCGCCGGCCGGCACAGGGTCGGACCCCAGGAAGCTCTTCGTTAATCTACCGGATGCAGCAATGACAACTTCATGGCAGGGGTGCCTCGGTGGCGGGTAAGCACCCAACTCTTGATTTCGGCTCAGGTCGTGATCTCAGGGTCAGGAGATCAAGCCCCGAGTCGGGTTGTGCCCTGGCCGTGAGGCCTGCTTAAAATTCTCTCTCCCTCCCTCTGCGCTTCTCTCACCACCACTCACCCTGCTCTCTCTCAATCTCACTCTCCAGAAAACAAAGCAAAAAAAACCTTCCTCGGAAAGCTTCTGCTCATTCTCTACCATAGGTTAGCTCGGTATCATAATTAGCTGTAATACCGAGGCCACATCACATTAGCACTTTACAAATATTAATATATTAAATATGTTAAATGCTACTGTTCCTTTTGTTAATTTAGTTGGTTAGACAGGATGGATAGCTTTTACGATGCCTTTGTAAACCTCATGTAAGTGAGAACAACATAAACCAGACCCGTTCCTCGACAGACCGGAGTCAACTGAGCACCCGTATGCCAAAAAACTTTCTAGAAACGAAGGTCGCTGGTAATAATACTTCGTCTTGACGTAAGACGTAAGTCCTTGGCCCCGGCCCCTCACACCTGAGCCCAGACCAAATACTCGGAGAGGGGAGGCAAGCGAGGCTCGCATCACCTACTGTGAAAAGTGCTTTGCAGGAAGTTATATACACATACGTGTGTGAGGCACAGAAATCTTTATTGCCACAGGAAGCAAGTGCACTCGTCCCACCTCACCAACAGATGTAAGAGTCACAGGAACGCAGACGTCACGTGATCAAGTACTTGGGGAGAAGACTTGGGGAGAAATGGTCCCTTGGACTATATCGGCTGTAATACTGAGGTAACCAATTGACCTTGTTCAGTGAAAATACCTCGAACACAATGAAAAAAATCAACTAGTTATAACATCCAATTCATATATACAATTCAAATAAAAATATATATTATTTGCTTCAATGTATAGCAAATTTAATACATTAGTGTTTACAAAATAAAAACTGTATTCTACTGAAATTTTTCTTGTGCTTCCCCCTTATCATTAAGCTTGAAAGACCAGGAAAGTGTGATACTTAAGGAAACTTACTTATGGATTTAAAGATGCAGTTTGTGGGGCCATGAAAGACGGGTAAGTATTAACTGGAAGTGTTAACTGGAAGGTTACTACATCTTTAAAAATTGTTGCTTATTAAAATCTACAAACTTGAACTGTAAGACACAATTAAAAAAAACCCACAAAATTTCTCAAAATAGATTAGAATACAGGAAACGTTTCATGAAACTACTGAGATACTAACCAGTTCTATGGCTAATATTAAAAACTGAACAATATATTTAAATCGTACTCAAACTATTTCTACACACAGTGAACAATACAACCACAATAATCAATCTCAAGCTAGCAACAAAGTTGCAAGGTCCATAAAAAGCTTCTTCAGTGGGCAAAACACTATGGTACAATTAAAACACTTAGGGGAAAAGAGCCTTTCAAATGTATAAAAGTTGTTTACCGGTGTTTCTACTATAAAGCTATTCTACAAATCAGGATGAAAAAGCAATTATACATGTGACAGTGATCAGAGACTACAGTCCAGACATTTCATCTAACGTGTGGCCACTGAGCTTCAACATAACGGATTACGACTTAGTATTTTGTACACAATTAGGACTTAGAGCAGAACTAAAAACAAACAAAAAAACACCACATATCTCAACTCAGGATGCTGTTCTCAGCAATATCTGGGTTTAGATGAATCTGGAGGAAGTAGGTAAAGCTGTCAAATGTCTTCTCTTAAACCGACAGAAAAAATGTAAATTGGTAGAAATGTTTTTTTTTTTTTTTTAAACTATGGATTCCAATGTGAACTTCTCGTAAGTATGCAAGGACATTATCAACATTTAAGCACACCCCCATAAATATGCACACAGCCCATTTATTAAATAGGGGGAATTGAAACAGACTTTCAAGCTAAAATGAATTTAAAGAAAAAACTGCATATGCAAATATGAAAGGTACACAAAACTGTAAAATAAATAATTGTCAACAACTGTCAACAATTGAAGTGTCAACTAAACCTCCACAGAATTATGCCTGCAAATGTGGATGTAACAATTGTCCACGCTTGGGACGGTCTGGGTGGGAAGACATTCCCCAAGGGCGAGCCGCCTACTTTCTCTGCCTCCATCCAGGACATCAAGAACTGCTAGACAAACACTGGTGCTGACTCTATTTTATATTATGGCCTTTCTGACAGTCACCATCCTTATCACATTTGGGGTTAACTTACTAAGTCTTAATCTATTCAACACATTCTTCAACAACAATGTTTAAGTCACGGCTTTTACACATCAGTTCACTTGTTTCAAGTTCTCTGTCCAAGGACCAGCTTCCTATTTTTATTATGAGATAATGATATACTACAATCCGAATCAAACACGTAAGAGATTTTCTACTCTCTTGCTCATCTTTTAAACTTTACTTTAGTATTTATTAATTGTGTAAGTGTGCCTGAGCCAGCAAAAGTGACATTTTACTTCCAAAAATGACACACTTCCTGTTAAACAAAGTCGGTTTTATCAAATACTAAATCCACAATATTTCCTTGGTTTAAATTGAGCATTTGCTTTCCAGTTTTCCAAAGCCATTGCAACCTTGCCAATAACTACATCACTTAAACTTTCTTTACGACTGCAAAGATTCTAAACTCTAACATATAATAATATTTATGCTAAACACACTTAAAAGTAGACAGTGAAATTTCAAGTAAAATAAACTGTATCCACATTTACTGGACCCAACATGTCTCCACATCTAGATTTTACTTCTATAAATTACACAATTACATTGTACATTCTTAAATAATGAATGCTTACAATATTAATTTGTAAGCTTTTCCACATAAAACAACTTACACAGGAATGTGAATGGATCAGTATTTCTGTTACAGACTGCAACATTCTCTCAATTTTCTCCTTTGTGGCTGCTGTGTTATCTTCCTGGTTTCCGCAGACTATGTATCAGTCCTTATGCTTTGGCTATGAAATCTGTTTGAGCTGAATGAGGCAACGTTGGTTATTAAGGCTTATTTCTATGATGGAGCATTATCCTTAAATTGCCATTTCCAGAGAACAGTGGGAGAATCACAGCTATCTTGAATCTTCAGGCTCTGTTTTGATGACTTTCTTTTCTAATGTAAAAGCTGAGTGAGGGTAGTCTTTTAAAATCCCAAGACTCTCTGCATAAAAAAGGAAACACAAAGTGTGTTGATACTTTAAATCAATGGATCACAAAAAACAAATTCCAACTTATGAAACCAACCCCCAAACTCCACAGCAAACAGTTTCAACTATTCATAATTCTGCAATCCCATACAGAAATTTTATGTTTATAGAGTTGTGATTAAGAGCTTGGATTCTGGGGGCGCCTGGGCGGCTCAGTCGTTAAGCTGGTACCTTTGGCTCAGGCCATGATCCCACGGTCCTGGGGTGGAGCCCCACATCGGGCTCCCTACTCAGTGGGAAGCCTGCTTCTCCCTCTCCCTCTCCCACTCCCCCTGCTTGTGTTCCCTCTCTCCTTGTGTCTCTGTCAAATAAATAAATAACCCTCCCACCCCACCCCAAAAAAGAGCTTGGATTCTGGATTTAAATTCCATCTCTGCCAGTTACTAGCTGCGTACATCTCCAGGCAACTCACAAACTTCTCTAGACCTTAGTATCTTCTTCTATAAAATGGGGATAGTATCTATATAGGGTGGCATGAGAGTTAAATCATAAAAGGCACAAAAGTGCATACAGACCACATTTTTCTTTGATGGTTAGTTCAACATTAAAAAAACATGTAAAAAAAAAACTGGTCATGCATCTACAAAAAAAGTTACTAGTAAAATAGTTAATTACTATCAGTGAAAAAGAGAAAACATCTTCCATATTTAAACATGGAACCCTTATGAAAAGTTCTGGCCACAAAACAGGAGGGTGGGAGAAACAAGATCAAAGAATGAAGGCCACTCCCATAAGGACCCATTCCTTGGAGTTATGCGTGTGTACATACTTCAACCTCACGAGGACACTACAAATGACAAGAAAATGTAGTATTTATGCGAAGGACTAATGCTGGAAGATACATATCCACACACACACACGTGTATATACGCATGCACCCTTTGAAAAGGATTCTAGACGTGTAACCAAAATTAACAGCTAATCTGAAATTAGCTAAATTTATGAATTTGCTCTTTCTATGCAAAAGTAGATTTTAAAATTAGCAAGAGTCTAGAAATAGTAGCTACCATTTACGGGATTCTTATCAGTGAGGCAATTCGTACGTGCTACCTTGTTTAATACTCTCATCTACTCTACGCAGCAGAAATGATGTCTGTTTCACAGATGAAGCAACAGTGTTCAAGTGACTCCTGACGCTAACTCCAAGATGGTATGATACCCAATACTTTCAAATGGTGCTGCTCTCTAATACTCTGTCTAATTCACTTTTTCGTGGGGAAAAACAGTCAAGCATCTAACTATAATACAGAACAGCTTATCCTTTTATGGAGTTCAGTTTAATTCTAAAATATAAATACCATCCCTGAAATGCATCTGCAAGAAAAGTTTAGATTTTGGTATACAGGGTTTCCTCAGTTTGCGAGTAAACACGTAATCCATTGATTTCACAGTATGAAAGGCTGGAAAAAGGCAATTACATAACTCAAATCAGCCAAGTATTATCTGGTTTAAAATTCTGTATAACAGTCAATCAAAATAGTATCATCCTTCATGAATTTTTCCCTGTCAATTCTTTGGAATATCATGTTCTAAAAATAAGTGGCCATTATGATGGCAATCTATTACTTCCAAAGGGAGAAAAACTGGTAACAGTAGTGACCCTTTTTTTTTGGCTGGGAATGGGGGAGAGGAGATATGGAAATAGTGGAAGGTAGGAAAACAGAATTTAATGATGTCTTATTCAAGTGTCACTCTCTCTAATCACATCCCATATTCTTACCTGACTGGGACTTCGCCTCACTGGAGTAAAGTCTACTCAGCTCTCCATCCACCACAAAATGATGGGGTTGTCTGTTCTGTAAATTAGGCATTCGAAGATTCAAAGGTCTTTCTCCTAAAGGAAAAGGAAAAAAAAAGTATGAATAATATTAAAACCATACTATGGTTTTTCTTAAAAATACATTTTTTGGGAAGATTTTATTTATTTGACAGAAAGAGACACAGCAAGAGAGGGAACACAAGTAGGGGGAGTGGGAGAGGGGGAAGCAGCCTTCCTGCCAAGCAGGGAGCCTGATGCGGGGCTCAATCCCAGGACCCTGGGATCATGACCTGAGCCGAAGGCAGATGCTTAACGACTGAGCCACCCAGGCGCCCCAAAAATACATTTTCACGAATTCCCTGAACACTACTTAGGAAAGGAATATGGAAAGCCAACAGGCACTGAAGAATTTCAATAATAGCTGAGAAATATTTTAAATAATAGTTTAAGAAGGAAATGGCAACTCATGCTAGTTCCAAGGTTTACAATTCTGCCAGGACATTTTTCAGAGTAAAACATGAACCAAACAAAAGACTGAGATTTCCAGTAAGCACTCCAGCTCTGGCATAGACTACGTCCCCTCTGTAAGGCATTTTCTTACCAGTGCGCAGTTTATCAAGATGTGTCATTAACACATAATATAACAAGTGCTAGAGAAACAGAGACGGCTCTGTAACTGCCCATTACGGAACAGCAGAACCCATGGCAAACCCAAGAAGACAGAAGTAGCACAGACAAGGTAAAAATGCTTAAACGCCACATCACCTTCTGTCCTACACCTAGACCCACACGCTTAGCAGACCGCCACCCCACCTGTCATTATCCTGGCTCCACTAATTACGGTCATTCAGTTTCTCACTAATTTTGCTTTTGCTTCTTAAACTCTTAAGTCTTAACTGTCAAGGATGATTGGAGAGGTTAAACAAGACCTCAACTCAGCAGTTTCTGTAACATCTTTAAAAAGGAAGAATGCTCTTCTCCAGCACTCTGGTCTGCTGACATATTTTACTCTCCAGGTGGAGAATGCTTGTTAAGATAGTATTCTCACTTAGAAATCTTTTTTTTTTTTTTTTGATAATGGTAGCCACTCACTGGAAAAGTATAACAATATGTCAAACAAGAAAGTCCTACAAAATTACTGTTTTTCTTCAAACACACATCACTATCTGAAACTCTGTGTCGTGTACTATACATCTGCCTCCACTGGAGAGTGAGCTGCGAGCCAGCAGGGACTTAATGCCACCGATGCGCCCGTGGTACCCAGAAGCGCGCCTGGCACATGTGAGCGCACGACAATGATGTGAGATTTCCTTCATGTGTCAATGCAACAAAAATGAAAAAAAAAAACTTAAATTGATAAAAATATTCATAAATCACAGCTCTCTAAACTTAAGAGTTTAAGAGAACCATTTCTAACGCACCACACCAAATAGTTTCATAGAGACCGTGGCCAATCTAAAGCCTGAAGAACACAAAACTTCAAGTCTCTCCATTCTCCTACTATCTCTACATGTCTCGTACTCCTGTCCCAGTGCTTGAGAAGCAGTGACCATATCCTCTTAGAAACCAGATGTTATCAATTTCATAGACAAATTTGTTTTGGAAGTCCAAGAAGCTATGAGCTTTTAAAAACTGATAAATATCTCCCATGGCATCGGGTTCCTTGGGGAAAAGGATGTTCACTATTTACATGTCCCATTCCCACTCACCCTGTACAAAATACGGGTCAACTGCACGGGTCAGCTAGCTTAGGGATAATACGGTAAAAAAAACAAACATACAAACAAAACAAGCCCAAAACTTTTGCTAGTTAAATCTGCAGAATGAATCCTTTCCTTTTGTGAAAAAAAGACAATTTGAAGATGAAGTTTTATGGGGAACGAATAACATAATTGCTCTAAAATACCAGGATTTAAAAACAAGCCGACTTTTGCTGCTCTCTACAGTGCACACAGCCCCGGCTCGCCGAGCGTAGGTCATCAAAGACCCACCTTGCCCATCCGAGGTGTCAGAAGCCGCGCCGTTCGGGCTGTGCTCCTCGGAGGCCTGCCTGTAGAGCCCTGCCGAGAGCCTCCGCTCGGCGTGCTGCAGTCTCTCATAGCCAGCTGGGGCGCAAAGGAACTCCATCTGCTTTGCCATCACCTTTTCAGGCTGCTAGTAAGTAAAGCAAAAATAAAATCAGGAACTAAAACAGTCTACATTTTTTTTAATGCTTTAGAGATGCCAATTTCAGACTCCAGCAAATATATTTAGTATTCATTAAATTAGTTCACACTTCATGTGGTATACATGTTCCATAAATATGCTTAGATGTCTATATCATCATGTTAAAACATAAAATGTTGGATTCTGTGCAAGGGGGGGGGAACCTTCCTGCTCGTCCTTTAAAGAGAATTCCATATTTCAGCTTAAAGGCAAAATAACCTTAGCTTTGTTTCCCAAAGTACTGAGTCCTTTAAAATATTTTTTTAAAAAGGAACCTCAGAGCAACAGCAACATCTGCTAGAAACTGCTTCTAACACACAGGGTGCAATCTTGGCTTTTCTTATTTTAGGGTCTGGCACTACGCATACTCTGATATGATGACAGCATGTTGGGGGAGAAAAGGTGTAAAATGGCTGTCTAGAAGGACAAGACAAACACCCCTCCCACCGAAATTAAACAATGCAAATTATGCAGGAAAAACATCAGTGCCAACGAGACTCTCCCCTTCACCATGGAATGAAACTGCAGTATTTCCCAACCAATCATAAAAAGACAACTTTAAAATACACACGTAAAGGGTGCCTGGGTGGCTCAGTGGGTTAAGCCTCTGCCTTCAGCTCAGGTCATGGTCTCAGGGTCCTAGGATCGAGCCCCGCATTGGACTCTCTACTCAGCAGGGAACCAGCCTCCCCCCCTCTCTCTGCCTGCCTCTCTGCCTACTTGTAATCTCTGTCAAATAAATAAATAAAATCTTTAAAAAAATGCACAAGTAAATAAAAATTCATCTCTGCATGTGTTTTCTTCTTTAAGTTCCTTCTTTACGTACTGCTTTAAATTACTTATATGTGGTATTCAAAGCAGGGCATTTGTGATATACTGCCAAGGAAGTTAATAGTCAAAATGCAGATATGAATCACTGCTGTGCCATACAGAAGGGTAGCACAAGGAAGCCACTGTATAAAATTAGTTCCAAAAAAATCCTGATTCACAATAGTAAAAATCAATAAATGAAAAATATTAACTCACAGAATAGGATAAAAGCTTATACTATTTTTCTGAATGCACATAAACCAGATCAAAAGGAGCTTTAACTTTAATTCATTTGAACTTATTACTAATGAATTGGGAAAATTTCAGTAAGATTTCTAAAGAGGAAGTGTATTTTTCATTTTCTTAATTAAAAAAACAAAACTTGGCACTACTGAATTTGACCCAGAGCAGATGCCAGGCAGAAGATCAACAAGAATAAAACTTATAGTCCTTTCTAAAAGGTGGTATGCAGAGATGACTTTTTAAAACGTTAATTTAAGGATACAATGATGAAACAATAGCAAAAGCACCTGAAGATACATATTAAGAATTTTTTCTCATCCATGAATCAAAATAACTTAACAATAGCTACAACTACTACAACTACTACTACTACTTGAGGATTATGTTTTCTTGAGAACTAGTCCTGTTTTATCTCAAAGTTCTATAACACACAGCCGTAATCAACATGGCTTTCTTCCTGGTACCAAATTCCTTTACCTCTAGGTAGAGACTCTGTGTTTCTTCCTACAAAACTACAAAGAGTAAGTATCACTGTATCAGATTCTGCTCATAACCCAATCAAACTATGTTGTCACTGCTCTCTTGTTGACACAGCTGTGCATCAGGTGACTTTTCAGAAACAACCAGAAATAATCCAGTCCTCAGAGGCTTAAAACTGAAGCTAGCTGAAGCACCCATTTGTTTTTCAATCTACAGGTATTATTATGAAACATTTACTGGCGGTCTGCATTACCTGTGAACCAAGGGCAGCAAGCTCTTCGCTCTTTGCTTTGGCCTGCTGGAAGAGCGTTTGCACAGAGTCCTGGAAATCCGGAAATCCATCCTATGGGTCAACAGTTAAGTCCTTTTTAGAATTTGTAAATAAAATACCAACAACTCAGAAAACAGAACAACAACGACAACAGAACATTTTATTCCTACTGCCCAAGTAACCATGATTAAGATTTTAATGTACAATACTTCCTTTCAATCTTTTATGGTACAATTACCTTATTTCTACACTTGTAACTTCACTAAAGATACAAACGAAAAAGATAGTAAGAATTACACATCTACACTGGAATGCAGACTTCATGAGCATTAATAGGAATGGCTGTATAATGTTTCATATAGCATTTCATCTAGTGGCTCAACTAGTAGTAATCACTATTTTTACATCGGACATGTAGATTCTTCTTCTTTTTAGGCTGAAAAACATTGCAAAAATATTTTCACAGGAACTGCCCCTTCCATAGCTTAGGTTACCCAGTACAGCAGATTCCTAGTACAATTACTGCAAAGGGATGAACATTTTTATGAACATTTTTCATTCACTACTTCCCCCAAAGGCCTTCACTGGCTAATTAGACTGTAAGTTTTCCTTGCCAGCACTGGGTGTTGTTGTTTTCTTAATTTTTGCCAATTCATATTTTTGTACTGATATTCAAAATTTTTTAAATGTTATACACTGTAGCTGTATACACTTTTATTTTGTAAACTCTTCTATCACTGTAAGCTTCAGAAAGGCATTCTGCTTTAGAGATTTGACAAATACTCAAATCTACCCTCTAGTTTTTCTAAAGCTTTACCTTGTCTGCTTTGTTTCTAAAATCTAACTCTCTAACCCATCAAGAATTTATTCCATTCTATGTACTGTGATAAAGAACCAATGTGAATGGTCTTCAAAGTGCTCCCCAATAACCCCAATCTGAATTTCTGAAGAATTCTTCCACGCCGAGTGGTCATTTCTCCTTCAGCATCTCACATGACAGGCAACGGGGATTTGAATTACAATTTGAATTAGAACGACCCGCACTGGAGGCTCCTGGGGGGCACAGTTCGGTAAGCAGCCGACTCTCTGATTTCAGCTCAGGTTGTGATCTCGGGGTCCTGGATCGAGCCCCAAGTCAGGTTCCCTGCTCAGTAGGGAACGTGCTTCAGGTCCCTCTCTCTCTCCCTCCCCCTGTCGCCCCACTGCTTGCTCTCACACTCTCTCTAAAATAAGTCAATCTTCAAAGGAGGAGGAGGAGGAGAAGAAATAAAAAGGCCTGCACTCATGTTCCAATTCTACCACTTACTAGCTATGTAACACCAGAGAAATAACTCAACCTTTCAGAACATTAGTTTCCTAAATATTCCTAAATATTTTTACAAAAGATACAGGTAAGAGCACCTCTCTGTGAGGGTTGTTGTGAGGACGTAGTCACTTAGCGCGTAATCACTGCCACGTAAGTGCAGCAACACATACTAAATTCCTCCATGAAACAGCTTACTTGAGGCACTCTCCTCCTGCACAGCACATCAACTTAAATGACTTTCACTGAACTTTTTATTATGAAAGGCCAATCCATCTACTACTTTTTTCAGGTTGTTTTGTGGTTTTTGCTCATTTACTGCTTTACATGAAATTTATATCCACAAACATAATAGTGTGATTTTAGTAAATCTACTATAAACTACTGAAGCATTCCTCACAGAAATGGTCAAGACCTCCAAAATATTTCTCCCCTAGTTTCATGAACTATATATTTGTAGCCAAGGGTAAATCATTAAAAACCAAAGTTCTTATAATAACCTAGCAGAAAGAGATGTAATAATAACACAATACTGTATCTGAAGTAAGGGATACTGATTCAGAAGTTTTTCCCCATCAGGGTCTTATTTCTCCACGGTGACTCTCATGTTTTCAAAGATTTCATCTACCAAAATTCATTTCTTAAGTAATTTGCCATTTTTAAATTCAAAGACATGAAATAGAGTCAAGGGCAAATAAATTTGACATCTCCAGATAGTCTCATGTAGCTTTATGATGGGTCAACCTACAATCAGCATTTTATTTATTTGAGAACGAGAGAGAACGAGAGCAAGCAGGGGGAGGGGCAGAAAGAGGAGACCTCCTGCTGAGCAAAGAGCCTAACTTGGGGATCCCAGGACCCTGGAATCACAACCCCAACCAATGGCAAACACCCAACCAACTGAGCCACCCAAGTGCCCCCAATCAGCATTTTTAAAGCACTGAAAATAGTTACCTTTCTAGGCCCCCCAGACAGAGGACTCAGAGGAACGTATGGCATATAATCATTAACTGAGCTAGAATGAACGTTATACAAACGGATACAATTTAAATCTAAGCGAAAAGTACATTTGCTTCGTCATTCCATTTTTCTCTAAGAACTCATTCAGACCTAAATCTAGCATTCTCTTAGCAGTCTCTCCTTTAAGTGAAGAGCACCCATCAGTTAGGGTTGGTCAGTGAGTTCAACAGGGGAGGCTGGGAGGAGACCTGGGAAACGGGAAGCTACCATTTTCCAGGTGACAACCACGTGCCCCCGGTTCCCCACTGCGTTGTGCATTTCACATGTGTCCATCTACTTTAATCCCCACCACAGACACCCGTGGGCTCCTCTCATTTCACGGCTCTGGACAGTGGCTTCGAAGCCTGCTCCTGTTGGGCATTTCTAAGGCGCACAGCAGTAAACGCAGGCACAGCTCTTACAGCGCTCCTTCTCCCAGCTGAACCGGCCTACCTCCGCGACCACCTCCGTGACCCACACGGAGTCAAAACCGCATCCTACTGCGGACTGACTGCCATACTGGACAGACTGTTCCACCTTTGTGCGTCTACTCAGCCAACTGCAGAACCGTCTGAAGGAACAAAAACTCATCAAGAACGCTTAGCACAGTGCTTGGCACATAGATATCACCCAATTAAAGGTCTGCTACTGGTACTTATTAAGCTCCCGGAGTAATCACAGTAAAACAGACAGCAGGCTACAAGTGACTTACTGCATGTCTGTGGAACAGGGGGAATTAAGATAAATTTGGGGGATTTTTACACAGTATAAACATCTTAGAGATTACTTACATAGTATAAGATATCTTGGGTATTTAACACTAAAACCAGCAAGAAAATATTGAACATATTGGTAGGGAATGGTTTTAGTGGAAAGAACAGAAATCCGGAAATACTTGTTTATTCATTCATCAAAAATTTCTCGTTTGCCCAATAGGTTCTAGATTCTGTACTCAATGCTGGGGATTCGATGACTCCTGCCTCCTGACAAGTAGTCTAGAGGAAGAAAAGGACAAAGAGATCCGGAGCGAGTAGAGGCCAGCGTCAGGGAAGTCTTCTGAGAGGGCATGATACTAGGCCACGACTTGAAAAAAGAGAATTCTCCAGGGAAAGAGAGCAGCTTGTATAAAAGCCTAGAGGTGGAAAGAACGGGACGGCATCCCTCAGAAGCTGGAGAACATGGTCTACGGCGACCAGGGGAAATACACTGAGAAAGAGGCAATGGTGAGAGAAACTGGACACGCAGGCCCAAATTTGTGAGACCTTGTAAGCCATGTTAAGAATTATCGATTTTATCTTAAACTCAAAGAGAAGCCACTGAAGGTCTTGGGGAAGAAACGAACCGATCTGTGTTTCTGAAAGCTCCGTCTGAACGTGCGGGAGACAATATATAGTTCGAGCTTTTCAGCAAGCCCTGGGCGGAGCATGCCCAGGCCAGAACCTCCAGGACTCCAGCTGTTTCTAAAGGACCTTACAGAAGAGCGAGCGATCTAGTCTTCTCCTCGTGCTGAGAACTCGATGTGTGACCCCAGGCAGGGCAGTTAACCTCATGATTTCCAGTGTTCCCAATTTTTTTTTTTTAAGATTTCATTTATTTATTTGACAGATAGAGATCACAAGCAGGCAGAGAGGCAGGCAGAGAGAGAGGAGGAAGCAGGCTCCCCGCCGAGCAGAGAGCCCGACTCGGGGCTCGATCCCAGGACCCTGGGATCATGACCTGAGCTGAAGGCAGAGGCTTTAACCCACTGAGCCACCCAGATGCCCCCAGTGTTCCCAATTTTTAAGTGGGAATTAAACCACCTGCTTTATCCACCCAATGGAGAGTTGTGGGGAATAAATGCAGTAATGCAAACGGCGACTCTCGGAAAAGCGCCCGTTGCTACACAAACACGTGGTGGCAACCACTGTCAGAATGCTTCAACAGGAGAATGCGACAAAGCTGAAGGGGGACTGCAAACTCTGCAGGTGGCAGTTTCTGGGAAACGGACACTGCTCCTTCGCTGCCGGAGAGAGGCAAAGACACGTAGTTAGTTAGCAACGGACACCTTATCCAAGCGAGCGGCGATCTCGACACGTAGTTAGTTAGCAACGGACACCTTATCAAGCGAGCGGCGATCTCGACAGACTGGGTGCGAGTCACTCTGATTCGCTCGCCCGGTCTCTGACGGTGCACTTCGGGCAAACTACAGGGCTCAGCAGCCATCACTCCCCGACCTACGTCTGCAGGGCCCCAAAATACGTGGCTTAGATAGAAGAGAGAGAACATTCCCCAGAAACTGGTCTCTTTCACGAGACGTTTGGAGCAGGACTTCCGCCGCACGTCTCTCAAGCCTTTTTCCCCAAGCAGCAGCCGAGCCACGCTACGAGCCACTCCTCTTCAGGTCATCTTCGTGTCACCTTCATGTCACGGCCACCGCCACTAATCACAGGCTCCCTCACTGCTGAAACCCGGACTCTGAGCATGGAGAAAACAAGACCCAGCGTGGGACGCTGTGGGTGACCTCAGGACTCTCATCCCGCTGGGTCCACCCCCCACCCTCAGCCTCGCCCCCGAATACCACCAGCTGCTTGACAGCCGCTGCTTAGCTTCAAAACGGCTTGTTTCCACAGATGTTCTCGGCCTCACACATGCATTTTCCTTTTTTTTTCTTTTTTTACTCACACTTTCTATACGAATAGCAGATTGTAATGCTTCTTGTTTTCTGATCCAAAGGGGGAAGAGTCTACATCAAATTAGACCAGCTTGCTTTCAACAACCTCAGTAAACGCGTAGGTGCATGTTCTGACCCTCTTCCCTCCCCCTGCCTCCCTCTCCCACCCCTACCCCGCTGGAACTGCTCACAGATGTTTCCTCTAAGTCTTTCAAGATCCAATTCTCTGACTTTCTGGTCTCTATTAACAAACTGCATTTCTTTCATCCAGCTTTCTCTGATTGCTTTGCACTCCGAGCCCACACAGGATCAAGAATGCTGTCCCCTCCCATCTCTCTGCCCGGTCTCCAGCAAGTTCGGTGAGCGAAGAAAAGCTACAGATGAGATCTGAACCGCACCAGCCCCTGCAGGCAGCTCCTGTGGCCAGTTCTCTTACATATTCTCTGTCTTCCAAGATCTTACTACAAACACGGGAGGGGATGATGGGATTTGTCCATGTAACACGTTATGATCTTAATGAAAAAGAAAGGCTGTCAACTGAATCCACTTTTAATTATTATTTTTAAAAGACACGAGTGCCAGGGACTTTGGGTGGTAGTGTTTCATCTTTAACTCACTGTCAACCTGTCTGAAATATACTGTCATAGTTATGATAGAACAAAATCAAACTAATTTTCCTTGATTTACTGTTCATCTTCCCAAAACCATGCTTCTCCCCATTCCAAGTAATCAGTTTGTCAAATGGCAACAATGCCTTATATTTAAATATATTTTGTGATTTATATTGTTACATTTCCCACTCAAAACTTAGCAACTGCTTGGACATGCCTCCTTGAAACAGAAGTGGTAACCACCCCCTTTCCCTCTTCTTTAAAGACTACACTTCTGCAAACACTTGGCCTTCCGTACCCACTCGCGGGAAGGTAGCCTGCAGGCCTGGCTCTGCCACTAGAGAGCAATGTGGCAGCTTGAGCAAGTCACGGAGACTCTCTGGGTGTCTCTTTGGCTATAAATGGAAATCCTAAAGCGTCCATATAAAGATAACAAGAAGGTTTGTGATAATGAATTTCAAATGCCTAGCAGGGACAGGCATTAATAGAGTCAATAAAAAAGTTCTTTTTCTGCAAGTGTCCCAGAGCTAGATTTGAGGTCTCCGATGGAAAAAAAAAAAAAAAAAAAACACAACAAACATAATTCGTCTTCATTTAGCTGAAAGGAGATCCACACAAAGGACTGTATTCCAGGTGGAAAAGCCGTTCATCTGGTCGGGACTGGAGAACCACTCCCAAACCTCGCTTACCAACACACAGGGCTGAAGGGACGCCCTTCCCTAGACACATCGTTCCAAGCAGTGGGTTCCCCTACAGCCTTCCCAAGCCAGCAGGCTTTTCCTCTGTGTCTACTTCATTACCCTCCAATTATAGAGTTCAAAATCTCTCTGTTTCTTAATGTCCGACATTCCCTACAGGAAGGGATTATGCTGAGCACCCACCGCGATGCTGTGCGGTATGACACAGCCGCCACAGAACCAAGAGCGATTAAAGAACAGCTAGCTACCCTTAAAGGAGGACGGCCCACTACACAATAAGAGGAAAAAGTCAGACAAGGACTGTAAAACCTATACCCAACACTTCAAGACCAGACCAGGAAATCACAGCATTTGGCAAAAAGAAAACACCTTCCCAAGTTTGAACAAAGTGCTAGTCTTGTGAGTGTGTCCTAATGCACTGCCACGCAAGAAAATGTTTCCTTCCCTTACATATCTATTTTTTATGTCACTTCTATTTTATCTACTGGACATTACATTTCTTTTTCTACACTGTAAAAATTATCTTTTTGAGATAAAAATAGCAGTTTGGCATGTATGCTAATTGGTTATTGTCAAGGATTTTAGAAAAATGAAAATGAAAGAAAAAATTCTCATTAACTTGGGCCTAGTAATCTGCTATAATTTATAATGTGCTAAGCTTATCTTTATAGTATTTTCTTTTAATAGAAAATTAGTAATTCAAATGAAATAAGAAACAGTATGCTCAAAGAATTCTAAAATCTTCCCAGCCTTACTGATGAAGTCCTTGGCGTCAGTCATAAAACCTACGAATCGGCCTCACCGTTCTCAACACGCACAGCACTCTCTTACCCTCTCTCTGCCCACACTAGTCCATCTCTGTCATGCCCTCCACCTGACACTGAGCTGCGAAAACCCTTTCTTCTAAAACCAGCTCACACGGTGTCCCCCGTCACTGGCGGCCGCATACAGAACAGGTATAAACAGCGCACTGATACTCGACGAAATGTCGTAAGGGAGCACAGCCCACAGAACACAAACTCCCTCAGTGTCGGCTTCTGGGATCGAGTGAGTAGCGCTAGAATCTCAAATCTGAGTTAGAGTACGTAAGAGAACCGAGACAAGGATGGTGCCAATACTGTGTGTTTTGCAAAGGATTACCCTGGATCCATGTGGCGGTACACCCAGGCATAAAACACGCACTCTCGGGAGAGAGACTGTTGCCCTGCGATCCAGAAGTGCTTTTAAAAAACAAAGCAAAAGCGAAATTTAAACAGGCCAGCAAAATAGGCAAACTATCGTCCCAGATAAAAAGCTCAGGTCCCTATTTATTTCTGGGAAACAAAATCAAGAGTTTAGTGCCTATAAGAGCATTTAAAGTGGTCTGGGCTCATGAGTCACTTGTCTTATTTAGGAAGGGTTAGAACTGTTATTCCCAGAAGAAGGAAACACCGATTATCTTAATTCTAAGTCCAGAACTATTCAAGCGGCTCTGGGAATGTTAGTAAAACAGTCAACTAACCAAACAGAACCATGGTTCAGTATCTCTGGTGGGATGTATTTGAAGGAACAGAAGGTCACATCTAACGCTATAACCCAACGCTCCGAGCTACTAAAAAGAAACTCAAAACCCTGTGCTGGATACAAACACACCGCTTAAATTTCAGATGAGGGCCACCGAGGCCGAGATCAGAAGACTCATTAATACAACTGAACGAGAAACAGTGACAGCTCAAACAGCCCGTGAGATTCATGATCGCAGATGTACAACAGTGATCTCTGAACACAGACAAAAAAGGAAACCAGGGCTTCAGTGTGAGAAGAGCCCAAGTGAGGATTACACAGAGGGCCAACGGTGAGAAAGAGAGGCAGACAGAATTTCTAGCCCAGCGGCTGACTACGCTCCCTGGCCCCTGGGCAGGTTTTGAACCTTCTTTCCTCTAACTCCTCTGACAGCACATGCTTCTTCGCAGTCTCTGTATTCACCTGATTTCCCGTTCAGTGCAGAGTCACTGTATCTACAGGGATCCTCCCTTGTTCGTTACCTTGGGATACAACAGGATAAAACCATGTCATCATGAGCTAGATTATCATCTAATGGTCTTTTTGGTAATTCCAGCCATTTTTTTGGCATTGTATCTGAGGCTAACTGGTCATAAACATTACTCAAGAGCTAACAGTGATGCTGATTACAAATACAAGCACGATTTTTAAAAGTGTGGCCCTTTTTGGACAAAATTCTTCTCTTCTTTGAGAACCACTGCTGTAGGATAAAGTTTTTTAAAGATTTTACTTATTTATCTGACAGGGAGAGAGATCACAAGTAGGTAGAGACGCAGGCAGAGAGAGAGGGGGGTAAGCAGGCTCTCTGCTGCTGAGCAGAGAGCCCGATACGGGGCTCGATCCCAGGACCCTGAGATCATGACCTGAGCCGAAGGCAGAGGCTTTAACCCACTGAGCCACCCAGGCGCCCCTGTAGGATAAAGTTTTTAAGAAGTCAAAGATGCTTAGCCATAGCCACTCATTATCTCATCTCACTGATTTTATTAAGTGCCTATTAAGTGCGAGGCATTATTATCAAATCCGAGTATGAAGCAGTGGACAGACAGATTTAAGACCTGTATTCTCATCCAATGGGGCAGACTGATAACATCGTTTCAGGTGCCGGCGAGTGCTATGAAAACCAACAAAACAAAGCAGGAGAAAGAGCCTAAATGTGACTGAGGTAAAGGTACCCTTTCAGAAAGGGAGGCAAGAAGTCAGAGGCAGCTTGCTATGAGTTGAGGCCCTGTGAAGAGCTGCAGAACCTTCTGCGCCGGGGAACAAGCAGCGAGTGCTGAGGCAGGATGAGCTCGGCCTGTTCTAGCACGGGAGAGTGGGTCAGGTTAGCGGGGACACAGTGAGAACGGGGAAGTGTGGTAGCGGATGATGCTAGATACGCAGGTAGAGTCAGATCACGTAGGGTCTTACATGTCTCCACGAGTGAAGGTTTTATTCTAGGCACAGGAGAAACCCACTGGAAAGATTTAAGTGAGAAAGTGAGAAAGGGATTTACATGTTTAAAAGATAACTGTGGGGGCGCCTGGGTGGTTCAGTTGGTTAAGCATCTACCTTTGGCTCGGGTCATGAACCCAGGGTCCTGGGACTGAGTCCCTCGTGGGGCTCCCTGCTCAGCAGGGAGTCTGCTTCGCCCTCTGCCCACCAGCCCCACCTGTGTGCATGTGCACACACACACTCTCTCAAAAATAAAATCTTTAAGAGAAAAAAAAGGTAAGGGTAGCTTTGGTGTGACTGAAAGACTACGAACAGACGCTTAGTTAAAATAATGAGAAGAATTTAGGGTAATCTAACAACAGCTCATCTGCTTTAACTTGAAATTAAATAACGATGTCTAAGAGAGTACAGGCCCTCATTCCCTGCCCAAGAAAAAAAAGGAAGGATCTCTTAGATTTCAAATTTCTACTCTGCTGAAGACCAGCCTTTAAAAAAACATTCAATCCAAATTAAGGAACAGTAGTTTTGAAACCATTCTATAGTTCTGACAGCCCTAAGAGAAGGATATATTTTTTCTTGCTCAACTCCCACCTTACCTCTTGCAGACCTAAAATCAGAAGGACAACCTCGGGGCTCCTGGGTGGCTTGGTCAGTTAAAGCATCAGACTCTTGATTTTGGTGCTGGTCATGATCTCAGGGTCCTGGGACTGAGCCCTTCGTCAGGCTCCTAGCTCAGTAGGGAGTCTACTTGCCTCCCTCTCCATCTGCCTCCCTCCCCCTGCTCATTCTCTCTCGCTCTCAAATAAATAAATCTTTAAAAAAAAGAAAAAAGAAAAAAAAGGACAGCCTCAACCATGATCCTCTAAAAGAGGCTTGATTATAGGAAAGTCTCCATCACTTGGAAATACTAAATTGTCATTTATTTCTCTCAGATTGTTAATATAAACAACCTTTAGCTCCTCTAAATTTGTACTTGATAAGATTACTAATGATATAAATAAGATTATAAAAAAATCATTTAATGAGTTTTTAAATCTCTAGGAAACACCTATGACAAATCAACCTGTGATAAATTGACTAGCTACCAATCTCACTATTGTTGTTTCCTTCTAAGAATGTCTTTAGTATTCTAGTTCAAATCAGATACTTCAAAGCAACACAATTCTATATTATCTTAAAGATTCTACAATTCATTCACATTTTTCATTTCTTTATGGAACACCCTTTTTTTCTGTTTGAACTAGCAAACATTATTGGCATAAGAAAATTTAATGCATAATCTTACCTCCACTTTAATTCTCTTTGGGGATAATTCATCTCTTTCTCCACATTTTGACCTGAATGAAATGGGAGGGAGAAAAACTTGAGAAGGTAACAAATTTTATTCTAAAGACATCTCAATCTATAAACTTCCACCAAAACATATACCCCTGAAGCCCTTACACCAGAAATAAGACATTCATAACACTGACATAACAAAAAAGACTTTTCATCACTTCTAAATTAACATCAGGGAAATATGCACACAATTACATTATACATTTTAAAAAGCCACTACCTAAAAACTTCCCCACAAAGAAAGTACTCAATAAATATGTAATGATTATCAAATAATGAAAAAGGAAAAAAAAATCAAGCAGGATATTGCATGATATCTTTTTATGGATCAGCAGGAACACTTCAGGATAAAATGACCAAAGTAGCCATTTAAGATGAATGCTTAAGGCTACGTAAGATTAAAATGCATCTATTGTCTATCTATTGAAACTACAGATGCCTTTTCCCTCAACCTAGAGATCCCTCTGCTGGGACTCTATCCCAAAGGCACCTACAGATATATGAAACACTACTGCCAATTAAACTGTAATAAGCCATCAATTATAAGTTATCCTTCAAAGTAAAAGATGCTAAAATGTGAAAAATACATTTCAGAATCAACAAAATATGTATGACATTATTTATTATGATGCTATTTATAATGATAACAGGCTAGAAACAACTCAAGTATCCATCAGTAGGGGCTGGGTAAATAAATCATGGTGGGGCACCGGGGTGGCTCGGTCAGTTAAGTGTCTGCCTTTAGCTCAGGTTATGGTCCTGGGATCATGCAGCTGAGCCCAGCATCAGGCTCCCTGCACAGCACGGAGTCTGCTTCTCCTTCTGCCCCACCCCCTGCTCGTGTAGGTATGTGCTCTCTCTTTTGCAAATAAATAATCTTTAAAAAATAAATAATCTTTAAAAAAAATCATAGTACATCCACACAATGCAATACCATGGCACTGTAAAAAAAAAATGAAGAAGATGTGTACACACTACCATAAATGAGATCGCTGAGACATGTTAAAAGCAAAATGCAGAATAATACAGATACATATTACCTACTGTTTTTTAGTAAAAATGAGAAAATATATATCTTTGCAAGTGCATTAACACAGACTGGAAAGATGAAAAAGAAACTAATAAAATGACTTCTATTGAGGAGAGGAAGAAATTAAAGGAGACCAGAATGGGAGTGTAACTTTTTATATTACATATTCACATAGTTTTGGCTTCTAAATTATGCAAGCGTGTTATATATTTAACTTAAAAAGTACATAAATGGAAATACGACAAGAAACAGCTAAAAATTGTTGAAAGCAATTGCCTCTGGGGTGTGGTATCCAGAAGGGGGCAGGGAAACTGGTGAGTTTCAGTACAAGCCCCATGCACCTTAGGACTTCTTAAATCATGTTCATGTATCACCTTGATTAAATTATGTAAATAAAGCAGTCAGAAAATTTTGTGTAATACAGTGAAAAAAATAAAAAAAAAAATCACTAAATCAGCTCTTGATTATCCAACTTAAAAAAAATCTTATAACTCTACAATATTGCTGCCATATATTCTTAGCCTGTTCACTTAGTCTGCATAACTTCACTTTGTGTCATGTGGGCTCTTAAGGCATAGCAAAGGAAACTGCTATGAGTTTGGGGACATAATGACAGTAAATGCCTCAACAGCGGTTTTTCAAATGTGAACAGGTACAAGAGTAATCTGGGACCCTTGTGAAAATTTGGATTCCAAGACTCCATCCCCCGAAACTGTGATTTATTAGGGCCAGGGAGGGTGCTCAGGATGTGGTTTTTCAACATTCGCTGAATTATGCTAACGCCAGGGGGTCATCTGCATCTCCTCAGAGAAGCAGCGGCGGCGCACGCAACTCATGGTGAACTAGAAATCCACGTGTGACAAGAGAACAAAAATGATGGAAAGAAGAAAAAGAAACTAATAAAATGACTTCTATTGAGGAAGTCAATAGATTTAGGATTTACATGGAGATGAGATGAATAAGACGTGCTTATATTACATTTTAAAAACACCACTGCTTTTCAACATGTAAGTTTTTTTACTTCAAATATTCCATATTCCACTTCTTATTTGCAACACATGTCCATATTCCATGTAATCTGGCATCTTCCAATGTTCTCTTAAGTACTGGCCAATGGAGTCTCTTCATCCATTCAACTAATCTCACTGGATTGCAAACACCTTGCAAAAGGAACCACTTGGCTTCTAGCAAGAGTTCAACAGGTTCACAGGGTTAGCAGGTACACAAGTAAGTCTATACACACTAACTGAAGCTCATCATCACACTCAAAACCAAAGCATCTGTGTGAGAAGAATGTCTAAAACCACCACCACAACAATGCTATAGTGCTAGGAACTGTCTTTCTAAAGAAAAACAAAAGGAGAATTAAAACAACAAAACCACATTAGCAATGTTTTGAAAAGTCACTTCACTCTTTAATTTTACAGAACCACAGTTACATCACACTTCTACTTTAAAAAAAAATGCTTATATTCTATCAATGGGTAATATTGTAAGTTCTACCTCTACCAAGCAATGCAAAAATACTGCCTGTCAATTAGTTAGACACTTACTTAGTGGTTCTGTAGGTGTATTTGTAGGTGACTTCTCGAGAAATCTGCCTGGCCAGGGCAAACAGTTCATCTCTTCTCGTCAGCAGGGCGTTATCCTTCACACAGAGCTGAGCAGCCGCTTCATTAACAGTGAGCTGTGTATCCAAACAATGTTTAAAAATTATAAACATCTGTATTTCATCAATTAAGAAAAATGTTTCACTTAAGGATAAAAAATGACACATTGTATGAGATCATAGTTTATGAAAATCAGGATGGGTCTTTCTTTATTAGTCCTAAGGCCTAATTTCAGAAGAAAATCACATCACCTACCATCTCTCAGAACTCAAATTAATCAAAATAGTCACCCTGGTTTTATGTATTTATATGCTTAATTTTTGTTTAGGCATGGATTTATAGAAAATAAGCAAAATAAAGTAAAAAAAAAATTCTGTATCTCATTTTTATGAAAAGCCAAGAATTTGATATGACTTGTTGATACGATTTCCCTAACTTAGCGCGAGTATACGTGGTCTGACAGGTTTTTTTTTTTTTTTTTCAGTGTAACCTGATATGAAACCTCTTAGGAAGGAGTAAGAGTTAGATGATTTGAGTTAAATATTTATCAGATTACTTAGTCAAAAAATAGAGTCATCACAGATTAGGGCCATAAAGGAAAATCAAGGTCTTGGAGTCACTAAATCTCTAAAATTAATCTAATTCCACTCTTTTATCTAAGTGTTAAATAGTGTCAATACAGAATTGCTACTTGACAAAACAACTGTATTGAAACTTAAAATAGCAATGTTATCCAAATTGAAAATTTGTTAATTGTTTAATTAGAAAATTTTCACATAATTTTGCCAATTTAAATAGATGTAGGGAATTGCCAAGCAGTATATCAAACTTTTTCAAAAAGCAAGAAACATCCTGGTTGCAGGCCTGACTGACGGACCTGAGGTGAGTCCCGCTGCATCACTTAGCATCTGTGTGACTCTGGGCCTTCTCAGCGCCAAAAATAGGATAATCAAAACGGGAACTACCTCAAGTGACTAAAAAGAAAGAAAATGAGACACACCTGGCACAAGGTTGTTCTTAGTATCAGTTCTTGTTTTCCTTTCATAAAAAAACAGGCATTTACTTCCTTCCTACCCGGGCATCCCATTCTGTTTACAAAAATGTTCTATATTTAAAATTTTCAAAAATACAGAGAAGCAACAGAAGAAATTCAGCCTTCCATCTATTAATGCAATGCAGAATGGTGGCAATGCAGAGTGCAAATCTTCCATCTGTTAATATTTTTTTTAAGATTTTATTTATTTATTCATGAGACACATAGAGAAATAGAGGCAGAGGGAGAAGCAGGCTTCCTGCAGAGTTGGGAGCCCGATGTGGGACTTGATCCCAAGACCCTAGGACCTAAACCTGAACTGAAGGCAGATGCTTGGCCAACTGAGTCAGCCAGCACCCCCATCTATTAATATTTTAATGCATATTACTCTAATATCTGTGTACGTACAAACATGTATATGAATATAGATTTGTAATTGCCTTTTTTCACTTATGAATGCTGTATTTTTTTACTTCTATCATGTTGTTAGGCAGAAACCTGGCTTATTTACATCAGCATCTGGCATGGTTTGGCTACTCAACAAGTACCTGTTGGCTGATAAATGAGTAAATATTCTTTACGATGTCATTTTTACTACCCAGACATACAATATTCCATTGTAGGGAAGAGCAATATATTATTTAAACCAACCTCACTCTGAACATGAAACTACCCCCACTTTTTCATGTATTACAAGGTAAGCTGCAAAGAATGTTCTTAACTGTGTATCTTTGCACACATATTCAATTATGTTCTTGGAATAAAGTCCTAATAATAAATTTGTCAGGTCACAGAATATACTAAATCTTACAAGATTTATAGATTTCCCCAAATTACTCTCCAGGAAAACTGCTCCAAATCATAACACTACCAACAACTATATGAAGATCCATTATCCAGAATCAACCAATACTGGTTATTTTAATTTTTTTTTAAAGATTTTATTTATTTATTTGACAGACAGAGATCACAAGGAGGCAGAGAGGCAGGCAGAGAGAGGGGGAAGCAGGCTCCCAGGACCCTGGGATCATGACCTGAGCCGAAGGCAGAGGCTTAACCCACTGAGCCACCCAGGCGCCCCTGGTTATTTTATTTTAAAAGCTTTACCAATTTGATGTGTTTTCAGTATCATTTGGTTGTAATTTACATTCCTTTGACTATAAAACTGAACCTCTTTCTTATAAAGTATTTTAAAATTTGCTTACTCATGGCAGTTGCCTGTTTCTTCTATTGCACTATTTGGTTTCTTAGGGACTTCAGGAATTCTTTATGCATTAAGAGCATTAACTCTTCATATGCAGTGGCTTTTCTTTTTCATACTTTATCATTAGCCTTACGGTTTTTGTCTTGGGTGCCATGCACAGAAACTCCCTTCTCACCCTAAAACATGAATGGTTTCCCATAATTTGGCATTTATTTTTTCCACTTAACTACTGAAACCATTTAGAATGTGTTATGGTGTGTGATATAAATTATGTATCTAACATCCCCCTCCCCAAATTTCTACCTATAATTTACATTGTCTAATTCTCAAATAATTTTGCTATGGACAAGGTTATAATACACCCAGGCCTCCTATTTTAAACCCACAATTGAAAATGAGAAAATAGGAACAATGTGTTTTCAGTCTTCTCCCCTTTTCCTAAAGAATCATCAACAGATCAATTTCTTCACTAAGTGCTTTTTAAAAAAATTTATCTATTTATTTTTATTAACATATAATGTATTATTAGCCCCAGGAGTACAGGTCTGTGAACAGTCAAGCTTACACACTTCACAGCACTCACCATAGCACATACCCTCCCCAATGTCCATCACCCAACCACCCTCTCCCTCCCCCTGCCCCAACCCTCAGTTTGTTTTGTGAGATTAAGAGTCTCTTATGGTTTTGTCTCCCTCCCAATCCCATCTTGTTTCCTTTATTCCTTTATTCCTTTCCTACCCCCCAAGTCCCCCACCGTTGCCTCTCAAATTCCTCATATCAGGGAGATCATAAGATAATTGTCTTTCTCTGACTGAATGATAATTGTCTTTCTCTGATTGACTTATCTCGCTAGCACTTAAGTGCTTTTGAAAGGCACAATGTAACTGGAGCTAAAAGTGAAATATACTTTAAAGAATGATTTCCTAAATAAATTAACTTCAATTTTGGAAAAGCAGTAGCTACAATGACCTTGAAGACCTTCTTAAACCCCTTTTTAGGTAGTCCTTTCTCTCTTGCAATTGTACCCTAAATTAGTAGGGAGAGCTTCGTATTGTCAGTACATTTTTTTTTTTTAAGATTTTATTTATTTATTTGTCAGAGAGAGAGGGAGAGAGAGAGAGCGCGAGCACAGGCAGACAGAGTGGCAGACAGAGGCAGAGGGAGAAGCAGGCTCCCTGCCGAGCAAGGAGCCCGATGTGGGACTTGATCCCAGGATGCTGGGATCATGACCTGAGCCGAAGGCAGCTGCTTAACCAACTGAGCCACCCAGACGTCCCTCAGTAAGGTATTTTAACTGACATTTCAGAGGTACTACCTTATGCACAACCACAGAAAATAACCTTTCAACATCAACTGAAAATAGTGTTCTAGTATTCCATCATCCCACCAGAAACCAAAAACACATAGTATATTCTCTGTTACTGAATTCAGGCTTCGAGAGATCAAAAAAGTAGACTGAGCTCTCCAAGACCTTAGGAAAACTTCTGGTATTAAAACTAAGGCTGTAGGGACGCCTGGGTGGCTCAGTTGGTTAAGCGGCTGCCTTCGGCTCAGGTCATGATCCTAGCATCCTGGGATCGAGTCCCACATCGGGCTCCTTGCTCGGCGGGGAGCCTGCTTCTCCCTCTGCCTCTGCCTGCCACTCTGTCTGCCTGTGCTCGCTCGCTCTCTCTCCCTCTCTCTCTGACAAATAAATAAATTAAAAAAACAAACAAACAACTAAGGCTGTAGAAATAACTATTGCTCACCCCAAGTTGTAGTAAGAAGCTGATTCATCAGGGATCCCCTCAAAAATTGCATTTTCTGTTGGTGTTTTCTGTATTTCATGCTCCTAATTGTTAATAATTAAATCAGTAAGTATTATGATGTATTTTTAAAAATTACACAAATACTCTAATATGTTAGTCACTGCAGTACCATACTAGCTTTTTAAAAAATTCTAAGTTTCCAGGGGCACCTGGCTGGCTCAGTTGGTGGAGCATGTGACTCTTGATCCCAGGGTCCTGAGTTTGAGCCCCACACAGGATGTGGGAGCCTACTTAAATTATAAAAGAAGGAGGAGAAGGAAGAAGGAAGAGGAAGAAGAAGTAGTAATAGTAAAAATTCTAAATCTCTAGTTTTTTTAAGTGGGCATCACACCCAGTGTGGAGCTCAAGGTGGGGCTTGAACTCAGGACTCTGATATCAAGACCTGAGCTGAGATCAAGAGTCAGATATTTAATCAACTGAGACACCCAGTTGACCCTACGTTTCTAGTTTTGTTAAAAATATAAAATAGATATTCTCTCTAATTGGTTTACTTCCTCCTTCCTCTTTTTTTGTGGCTAAAAATGTCAAAATTCCATTCATATTTTTATGTTAACTATTCCTTAAAGTTAGCTTTCTATCATTTGTAACTAGACCTGAAGTTTTCTTTACTGGTAGTTAAAATTATAATCTTTAACAATCAAATGACTGTGACTTTCCGTTTTGTACTGTTAGCATAAAAATACCATGAGAATGCTGTGTGACAGGGTGGCTCAAAAGGCAATCAAGGCTTTCACTTCCAGCACAGGGAGGGAATGACTGGCCTCCTCACAGAAAACAACTAAGAATATTGGATAAAAATAGGAGGAAAAATATCTTAAATGCCATCACTAAGCCAGCAAGACAACAGTAAGGACTGGTAAGGATAAAATGAATGAAGACAAAGAAGTAAGTTGAGAACAGCTGCAAGACCAGATGACCCTGA
Organism: Mellivora capensis; assembly: GCA_004024625.1. Taxonomy (NCBI): domain Eukaryota; kingdom Metazoa; phylum Chordata; class Mammalia; order Carnivora; family Mustelidae; genus Mellivora; species Mellivora capensis. Next base: position 44,765 of record PISX010005025.1, on the reverse strand, counting down.
GCTTCAGCTGGCAACCTCACAGGTCTGGTTAGTGTGGGAAGAGGACAGGAGGAAAAACCCAGGATCCACCAAAGGTGAGGGAGTCTGAGACCCCTCCCTCCACAAGCTGAAATCCCAAACCACCACACCCCCACTGTAAGCCTGAATTAGAAATACACCTGTACTCCCAGGAGAACACAAGGGAAATTACCTGTCTTGAACCCTACTACTGAGTAGGGGAAAAGAGAAGATACTCCCTTGAGATTTCATAAACCACCCCCCCAAATCAGCCCGCACCGCACATGATTTTCAGCCCTAATTTACACTATGTGGGCTGAGAATTTTTTTTCACAGGGTTCCAGAGTGGTACTGTGCAGAAAACAGGTGACTGGTAGAAGAAAAAGCAAACCACCTCTAGAAGAATCCATTTTCTTCCTAGGCCTCAAAACATTCCCACAGTTCTAAGAAATATGAGTTATAAGCAGAAATCATAAAATATCCAAAGAAATAGGCATCAAAAGTAAAAACCAGCAGAAATGACAGAATAAGACCCTCAAAAACTTTAGAAAAGTAAGAGTTAAAAATATGACTAAAGAATAATACAGTAAAAAAGATCAAGAAAAACTGAGAAAACAGAAGGAGAGAAAAAATCGGGGTAGGGGCAAACAGAAGACTTCAAAAGCAAACAACAGATAACACCAATTATAAACACAACAATGAAAACCAAAAGCCAAGGAAATATCTTCAATTAGTAAGGGAAGATAACGGACAATACAGGATTTGATACCCAGAATAAACAACGAGGGCAAAATAAAGATGTTTTCCAGTGGGTTGTGATAGGACAGAATTTGCCATCGGTAGGCCTTTGTTAAGAAACTTCTACATGATAGATAAACTTCAGACTAAAGGAAACTAATTCCAAACAGTAAATCAGATCTAAAGAAAGGGAGGAACAGAAATACAAAATAAAATAAGGGAAATAAATTCAGAATAGTAGTCATTATAAAAAGTGTAAATAAGTCAATTGTTCCAGATAAAAGAAAAATGTGCCTATTAATTTTTTAATTCTAATACAAGAGTTGGATGTAAAACATGGATTCAGAAAAACTGAAAGTAAAAGGATGGTAAAAAAAAAATAACAAGGAGAAAACACATGTACTTGTATTAAAATCATACAAAATAGGCTTTTAAAGCAAAATGGGCTATGAAAGATTAGAAGAGTTGGTGCAGAACACAGAGAGAAACAGAGAACTCCACAACCACAGTAGCGGGTTTTCACACAACTGTTCCTGACAAAAGCAAGCAGACAAGAACAGACTTTAGAGTAAGCTTGCTAAAACACACACACACAACACTCCACCTGCAGAAACACACACGAAACACGGGCCACACTGAACCACACTACAATCTCAATGGATTTTAATATATGCAAACCATGTGCTCTGACCACAATGTAATTCAGCTAAAAATGATTAGAAAAATAATTAAGGAAAAGCCCTCATATTTGGAAATGAAAAAACACTTCAAATAATTCACGGGTAAGAAATCATAAATAAAAAGAGAAGTAATCAGAATGGGGGGCGCGTGGGACTTGATACCAAAATTTTGGGAATTACACCAAATCAGTATACAGTGAGAATTTAGAGCCTTAATTGCTTACATTAGAAAAGAACAGCTAAATGTCAATGAACTAGGAAGCACCTGAGTTAAGTTAGAAAAGAACAATAAAATGAACTGTAAGAAAGCATAAGAGAGCGCACAAGCGCGCACACACACACACATACACACACACCCACCCCACAACTAAGAATATCAACTAAGCCAAAAGTTGCTCCTTTAGAGATCAGGGGTTGGAAAGCTTTTGCTGTAAAAGATTAGACAGTAAATATTTTAGGCTTAACATGTCAAAGAGTCTTTGTTACAACTACTGAACTGTGAATTGTAGCTCAAAAGCAGTCGCACAGAGTACGTAAAACGAACTGGCCTGGCTGTGTTCTAACAAAAACTTACTGCAAAATCAGGAGATGGGCTACATTTGGCCCACAGGCTATAGTTCACACACCCCTGAAAAGATGAATAAAACAGACAAATCTCTGGCAAAACTGATCTGGGGAAAAAAGAGACAAACGGGAGTGGTTGGGTGGCTCAGTTGGTTAAGCGTTGGACTCGGTTTCGACTCTGATCATGATCTCGCAGGTTGTGGGAAGGAGCCCCACATCATGCTCCGTGCTTAGCGGGAATCTGCTTGAAGATTCTCTCCCTCTGCCCCTTCCCCCCACTCATGCGGATACACTCTCTCAAATAAACAAATCATTAAAAAAAAAAAAAGATGAGAGAAATGTACAAACAATAGTAGGTCTTAAAAATGATAAACAACTTTACAATAATGAGTTTGAAAACTTACATTAAATGGACATATTTAGAAAAATGTGACTTACCAAGATGACTCAAAAGCAGACTACCCTGACAGTCCTATCAGCCCATTTTTTAAAATGATTAAAAAAAAATTCTTTTCAAGTATATGATGCTGAAATCAATGCTTTCTAAGAGTTTAGAATAAAGCATCATAACTTACCAATAATGTATTCAGGTCTATAGGGCTCCCAGGTTCAAAAGTCCTCCCCTCTCAAAACTAAGACTGCTGGATTCCTCTGAAAGCTTCAGCCTTGACTTCTCAACACTGCAAGGAAAACTGACCTACATGTGGCATATTCTATGGGCCCAAGTCCTTATTTTAGTAACACGCACACTTCAGTTCCTATAGAACTTCCAGTAGGTCTACAACGTACCCACTTACCCAACCTCCTCCTCCCATCTTTAAGTGCCGGAACTCTCCAATCGAAAGTTGCTATCTGACAAATATTCTAGAATGCCAAGCTGACGACTCGCTCACATTTCTGACACTGCAAGCTCCTGCCTCCTCCACTGCCTTGCTGCTCTCAACTTTCAGTTTCTTTCTCCTCATCCATTCAGTGATTTAAGATCTGACACATACACTGCTTGTCTGTTAACCATGTAACACACCTCTGGAAAGATGAAACATCCTGTCTGCCTGGACTTCTAACACTTTGGGGTTTGTCCCTTAGAACCTGCCTCACCCCAACAACAAGCGCGGTTCAAGGCCCAGCCACTCACACTATCTTCATGGTCTGACTCCTATACATACACCAGGCCATATCCAGCCAGGTACCAAGACCATCGCTGATTTTTTAGCTTTAAGAAAACAAAACAGTGTTTATTCTAACAATGATTAATTTCATAATTCTTTACTGCCTGATATATAGTACATCTGGAAACAAGTATAAAAATGCATGTAAGAAAGAGAATTGTATGTAGTTTAGAGCTGAAAAAATGTTTTCAGGTGCAGATAACTTTTTGGTTTTCATTCACTAGTGACCTACATATTACAGCTGTAGGTCTTGAAAGATTGAAAGAACAGTGTCCACATGGGGTTCATGAAGAAAACTCAAATACTGACAGTGACTTAACAATGAGTCATATATTTCCTTATTTGGAAATTGAGGACAAACCAGTACTGTTCTTTAATCTTAGGAATTTAGAAAAACTCATGTATCTTTCACTCATTTTAAATAGTCAAGGGAGAAAATGTGAAATTACCATACCTAGGAGGTACACTTAATGTAGTACCTTTCTTTTAATTCCCTCAGGATTTCATAATAGCCACCAAGCTGCTGAATGGCTACTGGTTTGAAGGAAGGATCCTGATTCATGAACATCTATCCTAAACTGTATTTTTGGGCCAGATTCACATGCTTGAGTTTACAAATAACAAGTGGTCTAAGTTTCAAAAATACAAGCCACATATTCTAAAGCCCCCGCCCCCACATCTCAGCCTTCTAGCATTCATTCTGAGTGTTCTCTTATTTTGGGAAACTCATGATAATCTCATTACCTAAATACCATCTGTACCTATTTATCCAAAGAAGCAAAGAAACCTTAGGCAAAAGCCAAGTGTGAAATAATTTTTCTATTTTTTAAAAGTAGGTTAGGATTTTAAAAAAAAAAGTGAGGTTGATTTGGTTTATCAAAGTCATCTCTTAACATACTTTCACTTTGAAAAAATACTGACTCAACTTTGTGTTTCATCTGCTATATTTTAAAATTACATTAGAACTAGATTAAAGCATGAAACGAAAATTACCAACATGTATTGCCCTTTGTTTTCTATTACTGACAACCATAATAGCCTTTTGGTAGATTCCTCCATTAATTCATGGGTAATGAAAGCATCAAAGTGTGTCTGAATTATAATGCTAAGTGTATTTTCTAGATGGATTCCTAAATTCTTGTGAATCAGTTACTGTATGGCAACTATACATACAATTACAAAAGGATATACCCAAAATAGATCAAATCAGATGCACTTAAAACATTTTGCTAACCAATTTCCTTATTTTAAGCTCAAGTATGCATTCACATCTAAAAGCATTTATTTAAAAAGATGACAGTGAAATTGCCGAAAACAAGATTAATATACAAAAATCAGCCAGTAAAAGTAATCTTTTTTAAAAAGCGGGAAAAAATTTCATTTACAATTATATCCTTTTAAAATATTATATATTTGCATATCCTCTATTAAATAAAGACTTAAATATATAGAAGACATTTAATATGCGTATATATACTTCACAGTATTTGACCTAACAAGAAATATCCGAAACCTCTGTGACACATGAATAAAAAACTGTAGAATTACGGAGGATTATAAAAGATCTAAATATGTGAATATACGCACTACACTACTATATGGAGTTTTCATTATTTTAAGTATGTCAGTTTTTCCCAAATTAATCCATACCTTTAAGGAATTTAATAAAAATACCATAGAAAGTTTTGGGCAATTTAATAAATGCATTAAACATTTCACTTGGGGGGCCTCTGGGTGGCTCAGTAGGTTGGGTGTCTGACTTCAGCTCAGGTCATAATCTTAGGGTCCTGGGATTAAGCCCCACATCGGCACCCTACTTGGTGGGGAGTCTCCTTGTCCCTCTCCTTCTGCCCCTCCCCTTGCCCATGCATGCACACTCTTACTCTCTCTCAAATAAATAAAATCTTTTAATAAATAAATAATATAAAAATTACATTTGGAAGAAGAAATGCATGACCACCCAGAAAGACAGAAGCTACAAAACAAGACTACTGAAGGAACACTTGCCTTTCCAGATATCAAAATACATTATTTAGCTACAGTAATTAAAGTAATCCTATACTGGTAAAGGAATAAAGAACTAGACTAATGAAATCATATAGGATAAGATCAATAAATATTACTATATAAAATTAAACTTCCACATGGCAAATGAGTCTGAAAGGTCAAAGGACAAATGATAATCTGGGAAAATGTTTACAACTAAGACAAAAGATTAATATCCTTAAAATATAAAAAGTTCTAACCAGTCAAATTTCTTAGGGGTAAGAAAAATAAATTAAAACATCAAACAATTAAACATTAAACAAAACATTAAAGAATTAAAACAAAATAAATGATAACATAAAATTTGATGTCTGTTATACATATGAAAAGATACTCATCCTCACTAAGTAAATTTGAGCAATGAAAATTTTTCATGTTAGACTGTCAAACATTAAAAAGAATGACAAATGCAGTATTAGCAAGAGTGTGGAGAAATGGACAGCTGCATGTAATAATGGAATTATAAAGTTGCAGTTTTATAACCAATTCAGCAGTATCTACTAAAATATTAAATCTATATATTCTTTGATTCCATTAGTCTACATGTTGGAATCTATTCTACAGGAAAACACGCCAAGTCTGTCTGTAAAGGAGTATGTATATAATGTTCATGTCCACCATATGTAGTACCAAAAAAAAGAGGAACATCCTGAATGACACCAAATGAATGGTTCAGATAAATAAATAAGGGCACATTCACATTTTGGAATACAATACAACCCCAAAATAAAAAAGTTAACTCTAGGTGTATTCACTTGGAAAGATACCTAAAATATATTGTACTGTGAGTATCGTGTTACAAGTTTTTTTTAACAAAAAGGAATTAGAAAAAAAAAAAAAAAGGAAATACGATCTCTTATTTGTACACGTAAAGAAAACTATCTGAAAGTTTACAGATTCAATTTCTTTACATCCTTTTGTAATCACTGAATGTTTTTGCAGCAAGTACATATTCTTCGCTGTGTTAAAGTACCTGTCTGAGGGGGAAAACCTCACGTTTCTTACATGGAATACGACATTCACAGGAACATCTTATTTCTTCTACAGGATTGATTTCGTCTATAGGATAAATGCTATTAAAAATTTAGCAATAAAATAAGTCTTTTTAACTCTGAAAATGCATTTATTTGTCAACCATGTAGAGGGTGTGTTAGACTCGGAGGATATAAAAATGAACGAGACCTCGTCTCTGCCCGGAGAAAACCAAAGCTGCGAGGGCCAGGCCAGCCTTCCACGAAGGACAACAGTGTCTACGCGCCAAATGCAGAGGGAAGGGAAGGTCATTCTACCTGCGGGAAAACTTCCCAGAACAGACTTAAGCTTAAACTTGAGCCCCACCTTAGCGACGACGCACTGACCAGTGGACAAGGGGACGCAGGCGGGGAGAGGGAGGGACGCGCGCTTCTGCTCAAGAAGGCGCTTCCGGACGGAGGAGGACGCTAACGCCGCGCGTCGCCCCAGACCCGTTTTCAGTTGCTCCCTCACACTCGTAGCTCACGCAATGAAATGTCACTGTCCGAGCCGGTTGGAAACTCCTCCTAAGTCCCGGTCACTCTTTCCTTACAACTTCTTGGCCTAAAGTCTACGAAACGCCGCCCGCCCGCCTACCCCGTGAGGAGCGAGAGGAAGGGCCGAGACCGCCCCTCAGGCAGGCGCCGGCGCAGCGCGGAGGAGCCGCACGCGGGACCTCGCAACCCTGAGGAGCTGAGCTGAGCCGGCAGCAGGAGCCAGATGCTTCCCTGACTGGGCCGCCGGCGCCCCACGCGCCTTTTAAGTGGACGGTCCCATTTACAACCCTACTTTGTGCCTTAATCAAGAAACGGCAGAGCGGCCGTTAAGCGCCCGGCTTCCCGCTCTCCCCGCTCGAACCCGGGCTTTCCGGAAGTCGCCCCTCGGGCGGCCCCGCGCACGCGCCGCACAGGAACGCGCCGACACGACAACAGGGTCCGCCTCCCGCAGAGGGACGGCGCCGCCGCACGGACGCGTCCAGCGCCGCTCCCCGCGGCCCTACGTCCCTCGCGGCCGAGCCGCTCCCCGCGGCCCTACGTCCCTCGCGGCCGAGCCGAAGCTTCTCGGCGAGGAGCGCCGGGACGCACGCGGCGCCTTACCTCGTGCAGCGTGAGGTGCTTCCCGTCCTTCCTCTTGGAGTCGAAGCGGCCGTAGATGGCGCTGTACTTGCGGATCTCCTCCTCCTTGCGCGGGTCGTCGTCGCCCATCTCGAAGATGTGGCCCACCATCTTGGCCAGCTTCTTGTTGCTCCTCAGCAGCTCCCGCACGTCGCCCGCGTCGCTCCGGGGCAGCGACGGCGCCAGGCGCTCCACGCACTCGGCCACGGAGAGCGCGGCGGCCGCGTCCAGCGCCTCGCTGCTCTCCCTGGGGGACGCGGGCGAGCCCAGGTCGGCGGGGGAGAGGCTGTGCTCGCTCTCGGGGCCGTGGTGGCCTTGCCAGAGTCGGGCGTCCCCGAGGCCCGGCAGCACCACGCTCCCCGCCGCGTCGGCCCGGCCCTGCGCCAAGCTCTGCACGCAGGTGGCGGCGGCGCACTTGGGGATCTTCAGGTGGGGCTCGCGCGCGCTGCTGCCCCGGTCGTAGCTGCTGCAGGCCACGCCCAGCCAGGCGGGCGAGCCCTCGGGCAGCTTGTAGATGGGGATGCTGCTGACGGGCAGCGAGGTCAGCGGCTGGTTGAACAGGCCGGGGTTTGTCACCCAGTCTCTCAGCGCCTTCTGGAGCCTTCGAACGTGCAGGGGCTTGCTGGCCATGCCCACGAGGGCCATGATCTCCAAGAACTCCTCTTCCCCCGCCTCACAGAGCTGCTGGACATCGTCACCACCTTGTTGGATAAAGGCATCAAAATAAGAGAGCAGATTGGCTTTTTGTAATATTCTATACAGCTGCAACTCCCCCAGCGTCCTGGGTAAGGCCGCGGCCATTACTGTGGATGGACTCGACCTGCAAGAAGCAGAAGAGAGCAGACACTCGTGACGCTGGCCCTGAAATTTTTACACGTCCTCATCGGACGCTGCAGAATCGACAGAAGCGCTACGGGAAGGACAAAGACGAGGAGCATTTGCACAGCAACTGCCTTTAGTTAAGGAAGCATTCCCCCTCGACCAAAGTCACCTCATTTTATTCTTCTACCAATCCTAGTGGTCAGTAGAACTGCTTCCATTTTAAAGCGAAAAATATAAAGAATATAAGGAATTGGGGGCTCCTGGGTGGCTCAGTGGGTTAAAGCCTCTGCCTTCGGCTCAGGTCATGATCCCAGGGTCCTGGGATGGAGCCCCACATCGGGCTCTCTGCTCAGCGGGGAGCCTGCTTCCCCTTCACTCTCTGCCTGCCTCTCTGCCTACTTGTGATCTCTGTCAAATAAATAAATAAATAAAATTTAAAGAAAAATAAAGAATATAAGTAATTTGCCTGGAATCTTACAGCCAGTCAAGCGGAAGTCAAGGACTCAAATCAAGGCTCACAGGGGCTCTATATCCCATACTTTTGTCTATGCCTTTTGCTGCTTGCTTCCGTGGTGTGGAAGGTGAGGTGAAGAACAATCAGATTCAGGGAGGAGAGAAGTCTGTTACGCTGCCATTTGCTGAATACTGACTTTGCGTCAGACAATATGATGAACACTTTACATGACATCTACAAATGGTACCCAACTCACAGGTTCGACTTACGATTTTTCAGCTTTATGATGGTGGGAAAGCCATATACACTGAGTAGAAACCATACCACTTTGAGTTCTGATCTTTTCCTAGCCCAGTGACACTCCTGATGCTGGTTAACAACAGTGAGCCAAAGCTCCCAGTCAGCCCCACAATGATGAGGTCAACAGCTGATATGCTTACAATTATTCTGTACCCACACCAACCATTCTTTTTCCACTTTCAGAACAGTATTCAATAAATTACATGGGCTATTCAACACTTTATTATAAAATGGGCTTTGTGTTAAGTGATTTTTGCCCAACTGTAAGCTAATGGGAGTGTTCTGAGCACACCGAAGGTGGCTAAGCTAAGCTATGATATTCAGTAAGTTAACTGCATTAAATGCAACTCATGGCAATTTTCAACTTTCGACGGATTTACTGGCATGTGGCATGTGGCATGTGTTACCCCAACAGTAAGTCAAGGAAGATCTGTAATCCTTGTAGCAGCCCTGCCAGACTGGTACAGTAATTCCCACTTTATAAAGAAAAACGAGTATGATTGGCCTGGTAGGCTGAGCACAATGGATTTCAGTATGAACTGGAGGTCAGAAGATAGGTGGTGTATTTAAGAACCCAGGAAAAAAGGCAGGAAATTTTCAAAATAAATGACAAGATTTGGTGATCACTTAGGTATTAGTGATAAAGGAGAGGAAATGGCTACCATTCTTTGACACTTTTTTGCTGAGTCCATTAAGAAAAGAGTAACAGATTGACCACGGGATTACATCTGTGAGAGTCTAAGAACTGCGAAGGCACTGGGGTACAGAAAAATCAGGATGATGGGATTCTCTTGTAAACATCTAGCACTTGGAGATGGCATAAGGTAGGATGTTTCAACAGATCTGCCCTGCGTGCAAAGTAGCAGCCTGGATCTCGGTGTGTGTAAGGGTCAGAGACGCAGGCTGTAATGCAGCCGCAGAGAGCCCAAGACAGTCCAGGAAGAAACAGAATTTTGGGGCCCAATCAAGACCAAGAAGCCTGCTTTTAAAGAGACAGAACAAGACCAAGCAAAGCACTTCTTGACCTCTTAGCAGCCTTTAAAAGTTATTCACAGTTGCCTGGAGACCTCCCACATACAAAGAGGAGTTGGCCAAGTACTTCCATTTAAGAGAAACAAACAAGCATGTTGTAATCAACTTGCACCTTTAGGATTAAAAAAGACCTTGTGGCCCTTTACAGAGAACGTTACAGAAGAGCGTAAGAATATGTATGCGCATCAGAGGGAAATGGAAGGTCCAGCCTCGCTTCAAAATAGTACAGAGCAACAGTGAACTAGGAGATAAGGCAAGCAGAAGAGTATTAGGACATCTCTGAAGGCCAGGAGGCCACCACATCTGGGACTTGTTCTTTATACCACGCTCAGAATGCTATCAAAATTATAGTCTCAGTCATCCCACTCAGGGAGACTGTATCTCCCTGACACTCTAAGGACTGACTTCTGGGAAGCCCCATCTTCAGGAATGTCTGTGTCACCCACAATTGGCTTTGATCAACCAGTGACCACCTCAAATCTTATGGTCCTTTATTTTATAAGGGCATTTCCAGGTGACTTGATATTTCCCAAGACATTAAAAAAAAAAAAAAAAAAGATTGAATTGGGGAGCAGCAGCTTTCTGCTAGCACCCAGGACCGTCACTTGGAGTGCTGATAATTTTCTGGACGCCTGGGTGGCTCAGTGGGTTAAGAATCTGCCTTCCCCTCAGACATGATCCCAGGGTCCTGGGAAAGGTCCTGCGAAAGTCCCTTATCACGCTCCTTGCTCAAAAGAGAGTCTCCTTCTCTCTCTGACTTTAAATCTACCTGCAGATTCAGGCCACTTGACCCCTCTGGATAAAAACACTCTTGCATCTTCTACATCACCCACAGGAGTATCTACTTGTCCTCCCGCTCCAGGGAGACTCTCCAGGGAGTGTATATCATCCAGCTGGACATTAACCCACAGAAACACGACTCTTGGGAACTACGGACACAAGTTTAAATCTGTATTGGATTGCATTATACCAAACAGAGGGACTCGTAGAAAGCGTCTGAGGGAGAAGGGAAACTTCCTTTCCCATCATACACGGAATGTAAGAGCTTCAGACTTTCAACTCCAGTACACAAAAATATGCACATACACGTACAACCACGCGTGCACACGCGCACACAAGCAATCTTTTTTCATTTAAATTCAATTAACATATAATGTATTATTGGTTTCAGAGGTAGAAGTCATCCATCTCATATAATACCCCGTGCCCACACAATCTTCTTTTTTGAAGAGAGCTATGCAACTGCAAGGTTTATGGTGTCATCAATTATCTCCTCGATGTGTGCTCCCCAAATTATGGAACACACGAAAGAGTATGTGAGAAAATCAGTTAAGAATAGTTTTTGAATCTTTTTATTAGCAACAAGACAAAAGATACGTCAAACTTAAAGAAAAACTTAAGGAAAACTAAAGACCCAAACTTAAGTTTTATTCTTCTAAAATGTCTATAATTTTGGAAAAAATTAATTTCAAATCTTTATCCTTTCTCATCTTTACCCAGAAAGAAAAGAAACCCCTAGTTCCTCAGGGGATTTAAAAAAAAGCAGTAGCAGGAAGAAACTAGTAGTTATTACACTATCCCCATAATGACTGATAGGACCACGGGTGCATTCCCAAAGTCAAGATACCAGATGAAAGATGAACCCGTGAGCTCATCAGGGTCCCAGGAGGCTTCTGAAGGCCCACACCTACTGCTGGGAGAGGAGTTTCCTCCTTAAGCTTTTGCCTTGGGAGAATGTCTCGGTTCCCTACAAATGCCTGTTGTGAAGTGATCATTCAAACACCCACTACTTCATACATTAACTTGCTTTGATATAAAAGAAAATTCTTATGAGATTTTCTGTTTTTACAAATGCTGTATCTATTCATGCTTTAACATGAAGGTCAAATAAATCGGGAGAGCTTCTAACAGCAGCTCTCGGATCTGAAGCAAACAGGAAAAGATCCTGCCAACAACACTGCACACAGGTAGCTAACAGCACAGTGAATTTACTCAGCTGAAGGCCGTTACCTGGTCTTTTCAGGATGCTGGAACAACCATGCTGAGTCGGACCTCTCCGTGAATCCACAGTGAAGAGAAACCAGTTACTAATTTTTACTGCATTCAAAATCCACACCAAAGGCCTGCTACCTACACACAGCGAGCGCCACTGGCACCAGCTTGAATGCTGTTCAGCCAGTCGGTTCCAGAGGAAGAGGAATTAAACAACAATGGATTCAAGGCCATTTGTTGTCATTTGTTATTCATTAATCTATTTTAAATGGTAAGGGTTCTTCCAGAACCTTAAAAATAAAACAAAACAGAACCCTGCCTCCTTACCAGGTAGGATCAGTCATCTGTCAGATTCAAACTTGCTTAATGAAAGGGGTGAGCTTGGCCCAGAAAACTCGACTGGTCAACTCCTATGTTGTCACTGAACCACAAGGAAGCACTCGGCACGCCTGTGGGAAGCGAGACTTCTCTGCCGTTCTCCGAGCAGGGATGTGGGGACGTGGTGTGGGACGGAGGGTCTTCACGGCCTCCCTCCCTTCGGAGGAGCTTCAGTCCGCCTTCCCGGGCTGGGACTCGGTGGGAGCTCAGAGAAACCACCCTGTTACCACTGGCCCCTCCCTCGAACCTCTCTGTGGCTGGACCACAGCTCCTTGAAACGCTCGCTACCGGACTTGGTGAGTGGCATATTACACTCTCTTCCCTGCCTCTTAACTCATTTACGAGCGTAACGGAATTCATGGCAGCTGTTCTTACAGTATATGAATTCTCAACAAATATTAAAAGTGAAATTATCAGTGAACATCCGTAATGTTTTTAATTCACAAAAATGATCCTCATAATGGACAAGTTTGAGAACATCAGCACAAATCATTTGTGATAATTCTGCATTTGAACTACTACCTGGAAATTGTCAAAATCTCAAATTTTATAAGTCCAAAAGCAAGTGTCCATGTTTCTCTCCTTCCAGAATCCCAACTCTACCCTTCCCGTTTCTCTTTTTCAGTTGCATCACTATGCTTTCATCTTTGTGCTTTCTTCTTCCTTCCTCACATCTTCATCTCTTCAAGCCACATATCCATCCTTTTCTTTCTCTGCCTCAAAAGCACCTAATTCTAGTTTCACCGCTTCTTGCTTCAACTCTGAAAACAGCTTCCTTACCTTCAAGACATCCCACCCTGCAATACCACCTTTATCTTCCTAAAGTACAGGTGTGACTCTGTACCCACCTGTGCAAATTTCCCCAGTGCAACGAGAAAGAAGTCCAGACTTCTCAGAGAGGCATCCCAGACCCAAACCTGTACCTTCCCAGCCTTCTCTCTGGTCCTGAACATGGCCCTGTGCTTATGCCCAGCAGATATACCAGGCACTCCCTGAATGTGCCTCTCACTTCCCTGCCCCTGTGCCCGGCATACTCTCTCCTGCCCACCTCCACTGGCCTTCTCCACACCCCCCTGGTGTCCTGTCCCTTCTATGAGCCCTACACTACTTTCTCACTTTTTCCCCACTTCTTCAAACGAACCTTAATGGAGAATGAGTTAAGAGGGTGAAGGAAGACAAATAAGCAAGACATTTGAACACGGTGATAACGGCTAAGTGTTATACAGAAGGAGCTGTGGGATGAAGCAGCAGCCTCGCCAAGCTCTGCAGAACAGAGGTTTTAAGCTGCCTGAAGGCAGAAACTGAGTCTCATTCATCTTTTATCCCCCACTTGTAGCCAAGTGTCCCATGTAGAATAACAACTCTATAAAGGTTGCTTCTGAATGAAATCCGACATCTGAGACAGACTGCGGTGAGCAGCCTCCCAAGGGGATGCGCTCTTTGTGAACCGGTGTCCCAATGACCAATCCATCACTTTAGCTACAACTTTCCCTAAAAGCTTTTACATTCTCTCATCCTCAAAACTTCCTTCTTAAAAGGCTGTATTTGGATTTCCGTAACATGGGTATTTTCCCAAGAGATCTCAGGATGTATTTCCAGATACAGGAACTACATGTGGTTAGTACTATAATATACTTCATGGGTTAGTCCAGTCCCAACACCAGCATTTTAAGAGGTCATCAAAGATTCTAGGTCTTTTCCTTCTTTGTTCCTATAAATTAAAATGCAATATAAGTTATCCACAAATATCAAATGGACTGATAATCACTACACCTGAATCCTTCTCGTCATCATGCAGGAAACACACACACACACACACACACACAGTATATACACACTTCCATGAAGTCTGTGGCATTCCAAAGAAAAGAGACCCTGCAGGAATGAGGAGAAAGCAAGAGCAGAATCCCAGTAAAATCTGACTTAGTTTTCATGCAAAGGACTATAAATTCCTTCCTCCCAACACAGCCTGAGATTTTTACTTTAAAACTGTCTAAGTTAACAGCAGCTTCTTACAGATTTATAAAAAATGTGAAAAACCTTGGGAAGAGTTAGCTCATGAGTCATTTACAGATTAAGGTGAATTAGTTCCACCAGATTGTTTTCCTCTTAACATCTAGATGGAAATCCAGTGCATGCTAAAGGAAATAAAAAGATGAACCGGAAATGTTAAGGGAAGAATAAGGAAACCTAAGGGCAGAGACTGCATATAAAGCCTCAGAAGCGTACCACTGAGTTTGGAAGAATGGAGTCTGAAGGTATAGGGGCCTGGTGAGAAGGGTGCAGTGGGTATACTGCAGGTTGAAACGGAAATGGTTTAGGACAAGCCAGAGGTTGGCTTAGGCAAGGATAAGCATTAAGCCTAGGAAATGAATTATTTTAAACTTTTGTCCTAGTGCTAGAACTCAAGTGAAATAATTACATATAAAGTTTACTTACATCATGGGTTACTTCAGATTGCAGAGTTGGTGTTTCTGTGTTACAAATACCAAATAATTTAACCTAAGCAAATCAGTAAGCATTCAGTGATCTTAGAATATTCAAGATCTTATTACTGTCAGAGCTATGAGTTGAACACACAGCTCCTAATGAATTAACAGTAATCTGGGGAACATAAAATGTTCCCTCCTAATGATTCTTTCCTGAATTCTGAATGAAACTGGAGGGAAAAGTATCTTGCCCCTTCATAGATATGGCTGGAAATTCAACCAACCAACCAACCAACCAACAGACAAGTCATTCAACAAACATGAATGTCCTCTGAGCATGTAGTAGGCATGCTTTTTCTAGAAATTTCTCCTTAAAATTAACATACTGTGCAAATTAACTGCGCAGCCCCCTAAATCCAAGGTGTTGAGAAATGACAAAGTGTTTGAAAGCTTAATGCCAGGTTTTAGCTGTGCGAATTCTGACAAGATGAGGATTACTATTTTTTTCCAGCACCTTCTCAGAATTCCCACTTGTTTCATTATTAAGTTTAAGAGAGTATACTCTACTATTGTACTAGTTTTTGAACATGTCAGATCAAAAAGAAAATTTGCATTTAATATCATAACTACTATTCTTCATTCCACTGAAAAGAATGAAAGAAGCATATAAGATAAAACTGAATCCAAAACAAAGGGGCTGAGAATCTTGTATCATGCTTGAAAGGATATTATTTATTCCTTAATATACTTAATAAACTCCACGATAAAATATGCATATGCAAGACAATTATACGTTAGCAGGATCTTAATACTGATCAAAACATATTATAAAATGCTCATTTCCATGAAGGTAACATAAAACATCATATTCATAATGCACATGAACAGCAACAAAACAAACAGACCTCTAATGGAATGAGGCCCAAGTCTTAGAGTTTAGGTCAAGAGACACAAAAACCTGACATATTTCTGTTTCCATCCAAGTACCTTTTACTTTAAATACTTAAAGTTCAACCCATATATTCTTCAAAGATCTCTCCCACTTTGTAATACATTTAATTTCTTCTTTCAAAGCATCCACAATGCAAATCCCCCAAATCTTGAATAATAAACCATTATGTCCTTAAAGTGTGATTAAAATATCAAACGCTTTAACTGATTCTCTAACAACCAGGGGGGATGAAAATATATTAACTTCCTTATAAGACGATGGGTGTTATTTACTGGTCACAAAAAGGGAAAATTTTAAATTAATTTAGTTGAGGTTAAATTGTGTTAATAATTCTGAAAAAGGACAAGATGTAAATTATTAAATATATCAATTTGCTTACTAGACATATGAACTCACTACATTTCCTTTTATCAGCTATAGTATTGCTAAGGATTTCTGTCATTTTAATAACATCCACAATTAGCAGGCAAAATGAAATAAAAAATCTACAATGCCTCCATGTTTTTATTATTATTACTGATTCATTCACCTATAACTGGGAATCACCAGAGCCAAGAAATACAAAGTGTTTCTAATACCAGGATGGCATATTAACTTTCGTACAAGATACTAATAAAATTAAAACAAGAAACTTCCCAATGGTTCCTTGAAATTATTTTCTTTCAAGACCTAATTGTCCAGCATCCAACACCCAAACAAGAATAAAGAAGGCTGACCTTGCCAAACAGCCACAGGTTAGGAAAACCTTTATATGCATATATAAGGATATATAATAGTAAGGATAATGGTAAGGATACCATAATTTTAAAATTTAATTAAAGGACAATATTAAAATGTCTCAATACTAAAAAACGGAGGAAAAGGGATACCCTTGAATCTAAGAGCCACGTTTACTGGCACTTAGATTGAAAGCAGCTCTTTTAAGTCTTCAGGAAAATATCAGCCTCCACCCCAAAATAAATGCTAAGCATCCCTTTTCCAATATTTCTTCTTGAAACCCACGTACAAATTATGACGTGTCATAATCTGGTATGCCTTAGAAAGGAAATTTTTCGAAAAAGTGAAAATCTAAGAAGGTAATTCACTGTGTGCACACTTTTCTAACAAAACAGCCTGGCATTTCCTCCGTGACTAATCTATTTTAAATTCCGTGCCTCTGTTCCTATGCAATCTAATATCTATTAAAACTGCCAAAATATTTTTAAACAAGATCCGAGCATTTCCGTCTCCGCTTCCGATCTTTGCACTCCTGAGTCTGCAGACAAGTCAGGGGCAGGCCGGCCGGCCGTGAGCGGTCACTCCACGTCGACCCTTTAACCTGACAGCTGTCCCCGGTCTCCGAGCCCGCCGCCCTCGGGGGCTGTGGGGGCAGCTGCAGGCGGGCCGGGGGGTCCTCGCGACCACCTGCTGCGAGGCCGGTCCGCGGAACCCACGCGCGCCTTGCAGCCCCACGGCCCTGGCCCGAGAGCGGAGAACACTTGGGCTCACTGGCCGGGGTCGCCTCCCGTCTCGGTCGCGTGAACCCGGAGACTGGAAGCCGCACCCCAACTGCCATGCTTGTGCACGCGTGAGGTCGCACAGCTCTGCCCCAGGCTGCCGCCCCCCCGTGCCGGGAGCCCCACGCTCGGCCCCGCGAGCACCCGTCTCCCGCTGCTCCGCGCCCGGAGCCAAGTTTCTGGCACAGCCACTTCCCAGAAACTCCTTCCGCGGCGGAAACAGAAACCGCGCTCGGGAGCGGGGGGCACCCGCGGCCGCGACCAGGGCCGCCCGGGCCACATCTTCCCGGGACGCGCGCCCCCAGCACGGCCGACACCGCGACGACCCCGGCCGCCCTCGGGGAGCGCTCGCACCCGCCGGCTCGGGAGCAACGGCGCGCGCCCCCGGCCCGCGGCCCCGCTCGCCCCCTTCCCGCCGCCGCGGCCCCCGACTTTCTCCCGGGATCGCCCACACGACGGGAGGCCGCCCTCCGCTTCCGCCGGCGGCCGCGCGGGGCCCGCTGCCCCGGACGCCGGCCCCGGGAGCCCGCGCCGCCCGCGACTCCGCCGCCCAAGTTCGCCCGCGAGCGCCGCGCGTCCCGGCCGAGGCGGGCCGGGGCAGGTACGTACTCGGCCGGCGGCTGCGGCGGGCTCGGCGCGCTCTCCCGCGAGGACGGCTCGGCCCCGACTCCGGAGACACGGCCCCCAGCGCTCCCTCCTCAGGCGGCTGCGGCGGCCGGGACGCCCCCGCGCCCATCGAGGGGGGAAGGGAAGGCGGTGGGCGCGCGCTCCGGCTCCCCCCGCCCGGCTCGGACGCGCCGCTCCCGCCAGCCCCGACGGCGCTCGGCTCGGCCGCGTCGGCGGCCGCGGCTCCTCCGGGCTGCGGCGCGCGGGCGGTGGCGGCGGCGCCTCCCCCGCCGCGCCCGCCCTCCTCCTCGCTTCCCTGCTCCTCCCGGCGCGCGGCGCCCTCCCCTCCCCCGCCCGCCTCCGCCGCCCCCGCCCCCCGCGCGCGGTCACATGGGGAGATTCCGCGCTTGCCACATTCGCCGCTCCGGCTCCCGCCCACGCGCGGCCGAGTGACGCAGAAGCCGGCGTGGGCCGGCGCGGGCCGGGGGCGGGGGCGGCGGCCGCCGGGGCCCGAGCTCGGCCCCTTCCCGCCGCCCCCTCCGCGGAGCCCGGGGGGCGGCCCGTTCGCGCGGCAGCTGGGAGGAACCGAGTGGGCGCTCGCGAGGGGGCGGCGCCCGGAGGGCCGCTCCGGGCGGGGGAGGGGGCGGGCCGCGGGGGAGGGGCGGGGGGGGGCGGGGACGCCGCCTCGGGCCTGCGCTCCGGCCGCCCGCGGAGCCGCGAGGATCTGCAGTTTGAGGAAAAAATCCGTTCGGAACGCGGGAGGCTCCCGGTGCAGCGTTTCAAAGAGCGCGGCCCTCCGCACCGGCTCCTCGCGAGGCCGCCCTGAAGCCCAGAGCGCCCGCGGCCCTGCGCGCCCGCTCGCCCCTGCCGGGGCCGCCGCGCCGGTGCCCCTCGGCCTGCGGTGCCGGCGTCCCGCGGGGGGTCGGCGCGGCCGCCCGGCGCGGGGGCGGCAGGTGCGCAGCCGGGGACGGGCCGTGGCTGTCCCGCAGCGCCCCCGCCTCGCCCCTGTCGCCCCCGCGCCCCGGGCCTGGCGGCGGGAGTGGGGGAGGGGCAGAGCGGGAGCCGACAGTCCCGGAGCGCGGCTTTGACGACCGGGTCGCCTGCGGGTCGCCGGATTCCGCCCGTGCCACCGCCCGGGAGCTGGCCTGTTACTTTGCGGGTCCGCGCGGTCCGCCGCAGCCCTGCGGGGCCGTGAAACAGTCCCCGGGCGCGCGACAGAGTCTGAGTTCGGTTTGCATAAACTTTTCTAACCAAAGTACTGAAAACCTCCGTAAACGTACTTCAGCTATTGCCAAACAAATAAAATAAAATAAAATTGGAAATTTGTTTTAGAATCTACCCTCTCTTTGCAAAGACGGGAAAATGGGAGAATTCCCCGAATTTTAGCAATGTGCTCTAGCAGGACAGAACGTATTTAGTAAGTCTACAACTGCTGCCAGGACAGGTAGATCCCCGTTTTAGCGTGAAAATCCGGTTTCTAGAAGCCTTGCCCGCACCCTGGCTAGCCTCCCGTCGGGAGAGGGGAGCCACCCACTTCGCGGCAGGGGGGCGAGGCGCGCTGCGGGGGGGGGGGGGTCCCCCTCCCGCGTATGGGCGCCGCAGCCGCGGACGGGGCGAGGACACGGAAAGGAAAAGACGCTTTTTTTTTTTTTTTTAAGATTTTATTTATTTATTTGACAGACAGAGATCTCAAGCAGGCAGAGAGGCAGGCGGGGGTGGGGGGGAAGCAGGCTCCCCACTGGGCAGAGAGCCGGATGCGGGGCTCGATCCCAGGACCCTGGGATCACGACCTGAGCCGAAGGCAGAGGCTGGATCCCAGGACCCTGGGATCACGACCTGAGCCGAAGGCAGAGGCTCTAACCCACTGAGCCACCCAGGCGCCCCGGGAAAGGACGCTATTAAAGTGCTCCGCTGTTTGTTCCTTCTTGTCACAACCTGTTGGGAGAAGGGGTAACGCCCGCGATGGGATGTATGTAATAAACGTACATAATGTATATACAGTTAACCCCTTCTCCCGTGTGAGTGAGGGGCGCTGCACCGAGTGGTCGTGCTGGTGTTTCCAGTGAATAAGCACGCTCGCTCCCTCAGATTCTTCAATGGGAGAAAATCTGCTGGAGGTTTGTCTTAACCTAGTCATGGTTTTGCTCCTGTGGACCTTGTTCTGCTACAGAGACAGTTAACAGGTTGTTACAAAATAAAGACAATTTCTTGGAAAGATACAGGTTAACAAAATTTCAAGCAATGAGAACGGCAAAATTCTAGTTTCTCTCTAGAATCTTGATGTTTTGTAAACATTGTTGTTGTAAAGGGCTAGAAAAAAATAACTTCCTTCCATAAGTTTGTACAGTTAGTAATTCACAAGTCATGAAATGAGCAATCTTAACCTGGACTATTGAGCCTCCCAGTAGAATTGTTTCCAGAGTGGGCACAAATGACATTAAGTTCTCCTCCTGAACCTTTATGTTTGGCCAGTATTGAACAAGATGTGCTGAAAAGGAAACATGTTAGGGAAGATATTTTTCTTCTGCCTTGTGACTACTTACAATAGTTTCCCTTTACCCATGGGCGGTATATTTTAAGGCCCCTGGTGAATGCCTGAAGTCAGGAATAGTACCACATTCTATATATACTGTGTTTTTTCCTGTAACTATCTATGATAAATTTATAAATTAGGCACAGGAAGAGATTAACAACAGTAACTAACAATAAACTAGAACAATTATAACAACATACTGTAATAAAGTTAGGTAAATGTCTCTTTTTCTCAAAAT
The DNA here is from genome assembly GCA_004024625.1 of Mellivora capensis. Taxonomy (NCBI): domain Eukaryota; kingdom Metazoa; phylum Chordata; class Mammalia; order Carnivora; family Mustelidae; genus Mellivora; species Mellivora capensis. The sequence continues at coordinate 24,213 of PISX010005025.1, read as the reverse complement.
ATCTTATTGTGCTATATTAACCCTTCTTGCGGTGATGAGATGAAGTGAGGTGAATGACCAGGCCTGTGACGCGGTTCCAGCCCGTTATCGGCCTGCCGATGTTATGTCAGAAGGAGGGTCACCTACTTCTGGACCATGGGTTCCTGAAACCATGGAAAGTGAAATCCGGGGCTACTGTGTTTCTACAGTTAAACACTGAAATCCCTTCTTGTTTGTTTTCTGGGCACGTTTAGATAGTATATCCTTCCCACATTAAGAATGGTATTTTTGGGCCACTTTGCATTGCCTTAAACACTCTCTGGTGCTGGGGGAAGTGGTGGGAGGAAGGAAAATGAAGAAAAGATAAATTTTTAAGCGTTTAGGGATCCAGTTCTCTGTCTGCAGCGTCTACACGACAACAGTATAGTCAGTATATGGCTGCTCACGATCGGAACGAAGGCGCTCCTCTGTATCTGAGACACCTCCCGTAAAGGAGCACGGTCCTTACACACCTCCTCACTGCTTTTGCCACCCGCACCACCACCTCCCATTCCAGCCCCATGCCCTGGATGCACACAGTTCTCTCCCATTGCCAGGCCCTGCTGGTTTCAGGGAAGGCACTCCATCCCATAAGGTAACAATTGGAGATTCTGATTGTTCCATATCCCATTCTGTCCAGTAAGTGTGTCTTATACTTCTTTTGAATTCAGTATGTATGTGTTTAACAGGATTTTTAAAATACTATTATTGAAAGGACTTCAGCGGGGCGCCTGGGTGGCTCAGTGGGTTAAACGTCTGCCTTTGGCTCAGATCATGATCCCAGGGTCTTAGGATCGAGCCCCACATTGGGCTCCCTGCTTAACGGGAAGCCTGCTTCTCCCTCTCCCACTCCCTCTGCTCCTGTTCCTGCTCTCAGTTTCTCTCTCGCTGTCAAATAAATATATAATATCTTAAAAATATATATATATATATATTTTTTTTTATATATGTATGTATATATATATATATATATATATATATATATATACTTCAGCGCCACCTGAGGTGGCTCACTTGGCTGAATGTCTGCCTTCGGTTCCAGTCATGGTCTCAGGGTCCTGGGATTGAGGCCTACATTGGGCTCCCTGCTTAGTGGGGGAGCCTCCTTCTCCCTCTCTCTCCACCCCTCCCTATCCCCTCCTCCCCTGGTGCTCTCTTTCTCACTAATTCTCTATCTCAAATAAATAACATCTTTTAAAAAAATAGTTAAGTGATTGGTATATTTACAAGAATAAAGAGTTCTTTTCCACATTCTGAAACAAAAAAAAAATTTTTTAAGTAAAAAAAAAGTACAAAAATGGTGGTGGTTCTGACATTTGAGTGAAATTTCACTGAAAGAGCATTAATTTATTACTTTCAGAAAAATTTCTTACTTTAAAATGCCTCAGTGATTCCAAACAAAAGAATTCATAATAGATTTAAAATGTTCTTAGAGGAAAGAAAGAATAACATTATGGCTTATGACCTACAAGAATATAATGCTACCTTCCACTTCTATTATTGCCTCAGAGCAATTCTATACTTCATGGATTTTCCACTCTGTGTGGTGGTGGCCCTACAATTAACTGAGTCATGTGTAATATTCATATTACCAGAAATATAATTAAAATTACCCTTATTTTGTAATATGAAATTTAAAGCTTTGGATGTGTGCTGTAGATTAAGTAGATGTTTAAATGTATGGAGATTTGAATATTTTAATATACTGAAGTTATAACAGATTTCTTAAAGGTAAGCTAATAAGAATATATTTAATAGGGACGCCTGGGTGGCTCAGTTGGTTAAGCGGCTGCCTTCGGCTCAGGTCATGATCCCGGCGTCCTGGGATCGAGTCCGACATCGGGCTCCTTGCTCGGCAGGGAGCCTGCTTCTCCCTCTGCCTCTGCCTGCCACTCTGTCTGCCTATGCTCGCTCTCTCTCTCTCCCTCTCTCTCTGACAAATAAATAAATTTAAAAAAATTTAAAAATAAAAAAAGAATATATTTAATAACTGATCATTTCAAGAATCATGACCCTAAAAATAATTACTCTTCAAAAAAAAAAGCTTATCTTCATACGTTGCATTTTAAGACACTGTAGAATTTTAAGATGTAAAAGGCTTATGACGTTCACATAATTCAACCTTTTGTGTATATTCAAAGTAGTTCAAATACTTTGGAGAAATCCAACATACAACTAGTTTAGTTCTAACAGCTTATTTATAAGTTGGCTAATTTTAACTTGTATTCCCATCCCTACTGGGGTGAAAAGAAGGATTGAGATGGATTCCCAGCACAGGCTACAAATGCTTATAAAATGCAAGTGAAAATACAGAATTACAGACTGCGGTGATGAGGTAGGATCGTGGAAGTCATCTAACACAGCTGGTTGACTTCTACCGATAAAGACATTTACACTATACATTGCTAATATGAACAGAAAAGTGTTAATATAACATTAAACGATAAATACAACCATTTAATTGAATGAAGAGTAATTTTTGTTTTATTTTAAAAATTTGTGTTTAAGATAGAAGAGTAGGTAAGGAAAATTTTGAAAAGACTTTCCAAAAACAATTTCTGGACACTTTTTGAAGAATGGGGCCTGGTTTTCCTACATCCTTTGTCCTCTCTGGCAACAGTGATTGCAACTCAGCTACTCCCTCTTCTCTTCCCACTTTTTCTCTTCTCGGGCCCCCACTGTGCAGGGCTTGTACAGTTTGCTGTTCTGTAACACTGTTTGGATCTCAGCAACACTCACTACTGTCCCCTTGTTCCTGGCTGTGTCCCCCACCCACAGTTTCACTTGTTGAAATGCTAATCCCCCCTATTAGGAAGTGGTTCAGGAGGGTAAGCCCCTTATTAATGGGATGGTCTTTTTTTTCTTTTTTAACATTTTATTTGAGGGAGGGACTGAGAGACAGCAGGAGGGGTGAGGGGCAGAGGGACAAGCAGACTCCCTGCTGAGCAAGGAGCCTATTGCAGGTCTTGATCCTGGGACTCCCGGATCCTAACCCCAGCCAAAGTCAGATGCTTAACCCACCGACCGAGCCACCCAGGCGCCCCGGGCAGAGTCGTCGTTGAAGAGATCCCCGAGTTCTCTTGCCCCTACTAACACCTGAGGACGTAGCAAGAAGATGGCATCTGTGAACCAGAAAGTGGCTCCTTACAACACCCCAAATCATCTGCCAGTGCCAGCACCTTGGTCTTGAACTTCCAGATAGTGAAGAAGTAAATGTTTGTTGTTTAAGCCACTCAGTCTGTGTATTTTTGTTATGGCAGCCTGAAGGAACTAAGACACCGGCCGCTAATGATTCTCAGCCAACTACACAGGGCAGGGAGTGGCGAGTAAGACAAATACTCCGCTCACAGCCTGCGGAGTTTATCCAAATCCCCTTCCCTTTGCACGCGTTATTCTGGGCTTTCTTGTTGCTCCCAGTCCCGGGCTCGGCCTTTGTCTTCCACCCAGCTAGCTGAGATGACAGCAAGTCTGTGCTCACTCTCCCACCTTTCTCTGAGCTCTCTTTCTGCAGGCCTACACTCCGCAGGTCTACACTCTGCAGGCAGAGGACCCACCGGCGAGAGCTCCTCTTTTAAGTTTTACCATGAGGGTGGATGAAAGATTTGGATTTTCCTTGTCCAAAGTGTGTGCCTTGGCAGCTGAGATGTGAGGCTTTCTCTAGCTCATGAAAGGAGGGAGGGAGTAAGAATAGCACGTAAAGGTAGAGAGCCTTCCTCGAAGTAGATGGGCAAGAGTTGGAAGAAGATAGAGGGAGAGGAAGTGGCAGGTGGCTGTGCACTTGGGAGACGCTGGCTGAAGTGTCCATAGCTATTCTGAAGGAAGTGGAAACAACCAACAAAGGAAACTACCCAAGGACAGCACTCTCCGGAGAAGAACAAAGAAGAGACAGAGAAGAGATCGTCCCAAAGTGAATTCCACAAAAGTGTGCTCTTGGCCTCAGACGAATGACAGTGATGGAGGGGAGTGTTTGGGGAGGGATCCTCAGGAAGAAGGGACAGAGAAGCAGAGGTTACCCTGCGTTCTCTTCCCCTGTATATTATCTTCTAGTTGGGCTGGGAGAGGTGGTGTACATACCAGGTATAAGTATATATCTGAAAAAGGAAGGAAAAGCAGAAGAGTTTCAAAAAATACCCACCATGCACTACTTTAAATATGAAGAAATTAAGAGTGTTAATGAGTTAGGCTACTTGTCAAAATAAATTACTCAACACTAAGTGCCTTCTAGGAGCAGACACTGTAGAGGAGCGATGCCCGTACTGAACAATAAGTGATTCAAAACTATTGAAATAAAAGTAAATCAGACATGGTTCTGTTCACATGTAATTTCCAAATTACAGCTTTATAATTTGAATTATATTGCTGTGCACACCCAGATTTATACATTGGGACCATCAGCTTGCCCAGAATTGGCAGTAGTTTGTGGTAGTCAAAAAATATAAGGCCCCTGATTTCCTCATTTTTTATCTATTGCTATATTTTTTCATTTTCTACTAAAACAACATTTCTAATAGTGACAGAGAGTTGTTTCCAGCTATAGAATATATTCCTTTAGGGGATGCCTGGGTGGCTCAGTGGGTTAAAGCCTCTGCCTTCGGCTCGGGTCATGATCTCAGGGTTCTGGGATCGAGCCCCGCATCAGACTCTCTGCTCAGGGGGAGCCTGCTTCCTCCTCTCTCTCTGCCTGCCTCTCTGCCTACTTGTGATCTCTCTCTCTCTGTCAGATAAATAAAATCTTTAAAAAAAAAAAAAAAAAAAGAATAGATTCCTTTAAATAAAATTTTCCAAATCGTCCTGATCTTGGTAAGGTTTGGGGCTCTTCCACACATTTCTGGTAGAAAGGGAAACAACCTTTTAGAAGGCCGATTTAGCAAATTGAACCAACAGTTTCAAAGTATCCATTTCTTTTGATCCAACAGATTCACTTCTAGGATATTATCCTATGTTTATAAACACTTAAGAGAAGGATATTTATCACAACAGCATTTATAAATTTGAAAACCAAAACCTTCAAAATAATGGATTAGTTAAGTTATGTCACATCAAAATGATGGAAAATATTCAATTAATTTTAAATAATATTGGGAAATGCTTATGATATAATGTTACTAGTCAAATAGAACAGAGAAGAACAATCCATAATCTCTCCATGTAAATAAATACGGGAAGAAGTTTGCCATATGTGAGCATAGTTATCTCTGGGTGATGGTATTATAGATAATTTTAATTTTTTATACTTTTTTAACTTAAAAAATTTCAGCAACAAGCATGCATTACTTTGAAAATCAGGGGGGAAATTTAAAAGTTATTTTTGACAAAGATTCTGCTTCAAAAGCAGCCTACAATGAAATAAAAATTAAAATGAAATTGAAGAGGACGACAAAAATCAGGAACTTATTGAGCACATAGGTACTGAGCCCATCCTGTAGAGTTATGCCTTGAGAGTCTTTCATGCGTCAGACAGATCTGGAGATACAGGTTCGCTTGCTTGAACTGCGTTACTCTCATATTACAAATACAGTCATATCTCTTTGTTTTTTCTCTGATTAATCATTCGAGCATGTGTCTACTTGTGGTTGCCGCCGCTCCCAAGCCGAGTGCAGCCCTGGGGCTTTTGTGCGGTAATTCGAGGAGTGGTACTCATCTCATTTCTTTCATCCGGGCTTCCACATCCGGAGACAGACTTGGTGTCTAAGCAGCCTCCCATGTGGCGGCTTCTACCGCCCTGTTTTGCAGCAGACGCTGGGCCCACGGGGCGCAGTGCTGGCCCAGTGCTGCTCGAGACCCTTCTGCAGGCGGCCGCGGTTGGGTAGGGAGGACCGAGGAGCCCCCTGTCTCCAAGAGTGCGGCGTGCGGGGCTCCATCCTCTTGCATTGCACAAACACAGCCCCCTCTCAAGAGCCAGCTCTGTGCTGGCCTCCGTCACCTCCAAACATAAAGTCACCCTGCCCCCCCATCCCGGGATCCAGCCGCGGCAGTGGCTCTTTTTCCGACTACTTTTGATAGATTTTAATTTTATTTTACAGTATCTTTTCTGGGTTATTTAAAATTTGAGTCATTCTTCTCATTCCTGTTGTTCCAAGCTCTCAGGGTGCCCGGCAGCCGAGGGTCACTTGTGTAAGGACTGTTTACGTGGCGGCGAAGGTCCCGTGGCAGGCGGCCCAGATGCTGGCGACCCAGAGCCTCTGCGCACCAGGGCAGTTACACAAGGCCCCTCTGTGTGTCTGGCTTTCGCCCCACACTCCTACTCACGCATACTATAGATGGGTGGGAGTTTTGAAAAACTGAATGCTCCACCTTCCTTGCAGGCCAAGGTCAAGAAGAGGCAGGTTACTCCCGAGGTGGCATTTCTCAAGCAAGAAAGGACCCTCAGACGCAGGTGCACAGTCTGGGGACGATTAAGAGGCAGGAAAAGGTGTTGTGAGGAAGTCTGGACGGTGTGGGCTTCCCACACAGCACAACAGTCTAACAACCAGAAGTCCTGTCTGAGAAAAAGGCAGGCGGGGAGGGGGTCAGGCAAGGAAGGAGACCCTCCCCTCCCCCGCCGCCGCCCCCCGACTGCGGCTCACTCTGTAGGGCTCTGCAGGTGGCCTCTCTCCAGCCTCCCAGTCCACCCTTTGCCTTGCATCCCACTGCTCCCACCCAGCACTCTCCTGACGCCCCAGGTTTTCTCCTGGAGGAAGAAGGTCATCTGCTCCAGGGGACTGGGGTGTTCGAGCCGCAGGTGCTCCTTTCCCACAGAGGTTCAGATTATGCATGATTATTATGCAGATTATGCGGATTATGCATATGTTCAACAGTTGAGCACCGGCTGAGGCACACACTAAGCCTAAGTGCTCCAGAGGATTTAAAAAATAATAATAAACGCTCCGCCCTAGTTCCTGCTCTAGGATGGCAACGAGACCTGCGAAAGAGTCGCTGCTCCACATAGAAGCTCTCCCTAGTCACACAACAGAAAGCACCGTGGTTCTGCCTTGGATGGGGCAGAGGGACAAACTCATGAGGCTTACAAGAAAGTGACAACTGGACAGGTCTTGAAGGACGAATTTACTAGAAAGGAAGACTCCAGGAGTACAAGCTCTCCCAGCAAGTGTGGAGGGAGTGAAATAGCAGGACGGGTGTGCAGGGAATTAGGGCAATAATTGTAAGATGAAGCGTAACTGGCTCCAAATGACTTGAGAACGACACGTGAAGAGGGCAGAGGCAGAAGGTGAGGGTGCAAGACCGAATTCTACCCACTGGGCGGTGTGGACTGGACCCTGTCACTGTGGTTCTCGCTTCTGCAAGCACAGGGGTCTGCTGGTAGGGCTAGGCCTCAGGTTAGTAGGTACAGCTGGGAGAGGGATGAGGGATGTGATTGAAAGGGAAGCAAGGGGGCTTTTTTTTTTTTTTTTTAAGATTTATTCATTTGAGAGACACAGAGCAGGAATATGTGCGTGAGTGAAGGGAGGGGCAGGGGAGGGAGGAGACTCTCAAGCCGACTCCCCACTGAGCGTGGAACCCAGCGCAGGGCTCGGTCCCACAACCTTGAGATCATGACTTGAGCTGAAGCCAAGAGTCAGTTGCTTAACCAACTGAGCCACCCGGGTGCCCTGGGGGCTGGGAGGGCTCTGAAGTGCTGGCAAGACACTTATACAGATGTTCACGTCGTAACTTATTGAACTACATATTTCTGGTTTTAGTACTTAATGTGTGTTCTGTTTCTCAATTACAAAAAAAAAAGATCAAGCTGGGTAATTTCTAGAAAATGCCATTCCAGGGCTCAGACATTCTGATTGAGTAGGCCTGGGATTAATGAATCTGCATTTTTTATTTTTTATTTTTTTTTAATATTTTATTTATTTATTTGACAGAGATCACAAGTAGACAGAGAAGCAGGCAGGCAGAGAGGCAGGCAGAGAGAGAGGAGGAAGCAGGCTCCCCGCTGAGCAGAGAGCCCGATGCGGGGCTCGATCCCAGGACCCTGAGATCATGACCTGAGCCAAAGGCAGAGGTTTAACCCACTGAGCCACCCAGGCGCCCCATGAATCTGCGTTTTTTAAACAATTATGTTAGAGGATCAAAGGCAAAAGGGACCCTTAGACCACGCTTGAGAATGCTAGGGCTGTTGGGGGAATGACCCAAAAGGTTTAAGCAAGATATTAAGAATGAAGACTTGCCTGTCTGCAGGTGCTAGTGTAGGGAGAGGAAGATGTTGAGGTCTCCTTCTTATATCCCATAGGACTCACAGGTCCTGTGTCCCATCCATCTATGTTTTGAAAGAGATGTGACAAAGAAGGTGCCAGCAATTTCTAAGTACTGAATGTACTTTTTGAGATCTGGTTTCTTAAGTATGAAAATTTTGACACCCCCCCCCCAAGCACATTATAATAGTCAAATTTAGAGCATGGAAGAAGCCCTTATGATAAATACTGTAGGGCAAGGAACAACTTTCTAGAATTTTTTAAGTGGATGCATTCTCAACCTGTGAGTAATAGTCGTTCAGCTCCTGACCCACCATCATTGTGGCATGTGCTTAGTGATGGCTGAGTTGCATGGATACAGCTAAGTTCTTTTTCTTCTGCTCCTTTATAATCAGGCGGATATTTTTGTGACATAAAGCAACCAGCATGGTAGTCTTCCCAACCCTTCTCCCTACAGGAAAAAAATGGCAGATTTTGTTGCAAAGTTGTTTTTTCTTTGGTGTTCATGGAGTTGGAAAGAAAAAGGGGAAATTTTACTTGGCCTTAAACAGAGAATGGGAAAATTCAAAAAGCTGAGACAAAATTTGCACATAATTTTTCCTCATAATGGAAGTACCGAAGAAATACCACAAGGTTTTTTAATTGTCACAGTTATTCTTTGTAACCAGAGTGCATCCATTCATTGGATTAGCAAAAATTGTGAAAGATGACAACACAACCTGTTGGCTTGGATTAAAACATAGGGACTCGTATACTTCTGGTAAGAATACAAATTGGAGGGGCACTGGGTGGCTCAGTGGGTTGAAGCCTCTGCCTTCGGCTCAGGTCATGATCCCAGGGTCCTGGGATCGAGCCCCGCATCAGGCTCTCTGCTTGGCGGGGAGCCTGCTTCCCTTCCTCTCTCTCTGCTTGCCTCTCTGCCTACTTGCGATCTCTGTCAAATAAATAAATAACATCTTTTTTAAAAAGAATATAAATTGGAGCAATAACTTTGCATAGCAATTGGCAGTGTTTAGTCAAGTTAAAGATGTGCATACTCTTTGACCCAGAAATGTGCACTCTTGGGTGTATTCTGAGATCATCCTAAGGAGTCATGTGCCTGCAGAGATCTGTACAAGAATATTCACAGCAGCCTTGATTGCAATTTTAGTAAAAAGAAATTGGAAACTATGTACATTAGATGAACAGAAGAATTCATGAACAAATTGATATATTCATATAGAGGGTATAGTGTGAAAATCAATGAAAGAGATCTACATATGTCTCTGGAAGATCTCACAAATATGGTAGTGAAAAAGCACATTGCAGATGACTATGCACAGTATAATGCCATTGATATCCAGGTTAAAACTTGTAAACACTGTTGTTGTGTGGGAAATCACCCTTGCACAATGGAAATCTTTAAGTACAGTAACAAGCAAGATACCCAGGAGATCTCAAAATAGAAAGGCTTACAGGCCAAAATGAGATGCTTAAATCACAGGATGTATTAAATCGATTGAAAACACACAGCAAAAAGCAAGGTGAAAAGAAAGGTTAGGTTAACACACTTAAAACACGATGTAGGCAGGCAGAAGGATGACACTACCTGGTCCCCAGTCCCTTCTGTCTTCCTTGCTAAGGGTATGTTTGCAAGGACAAGAACTGAGATTTGCACAAAGTGGACCCTCCCCTCAGAAGGTGTTTGTAGTCAGGACACACAGTTGCTCTATAGGCTTGGAATTGAGCACTTCTGCTTGAAGCTATAGCTCCCACACAAGGCTGATGGACGCTGTGGATTCTGTGTTTCATTCCTTGTGCAGAGGATATGAGGACCCAGTGGTTGCCTAAAGTAAGACCTTGTTAATAGCAAATGCCTCATGTTCCTCATGGATCTTCAGTATGTCATGAATATTTGATGATTCATGGCCTCATATATATTTATGTAAAATGACTATTTGGAGTCTTATTTTTTCCATCCTTTTCTAATTATGTTTTCGTTACACAAATGCTCTACTTTCTCTGAGTCTAGCATATCTCATAGGTTACTAACTTACTTCTTCTTGTTTAACATATACGACAAATTTTGCCTGCCTCTTAAGCTGTTTGCTTCGATTCTTCGTTTCATTCTTCTTCCTATGTATTTGCTTCTCTTATTTTCTACACCAGAATCAAATATTCTTAAATAATTCAGCCAACACATATTATAAGTAATGTGTAATATGGTTAAAACATAAAGACCTCCCATGTTAATGGGGAGAGTAACCCCCAATGCTCCTTCTTAATATGGATGGGGGCTAGATGGGTATTTATTATGTTATTCTTCATAATTTTTCATATTTGCACTTTTTCCAAGTAGATTTTAAGAAAGGCTTGAAATTGTAAATACCTGGTGTCTTACATGTACTAGGTACTTGATACCATTTCGATTTTGATAAAGTTAAAGAACTAGGGCTAACTGAATTGGTACGCCATCTTTCTATAGCTTGTGCATCCATATATTTTCCGACAATATTTGTCAACTCTGCACTATTTGCAAAGAAAATGCCGCTGCAGTTGACATGGAGGATAAAACTTTGAGTAAAACAAAATCCGTACCTCAGAGCAAAAATAAGAACAATACAGGGCTAGCATAAGTGACTTTAGAGGTAGCTACTGGGGTGGGTCTGAGTAGGTGGAACTTCCACCCGAGGACGATCGGAGAGAGGTGACATTCAGTCTGTGCCTTGAAAGGACTAAGCATTGGAGCCCTTCGTGGCTCAGTTGTTAAGGGTCTGTCTTCAGCTGTCAGGTCCCGGGATTGAGTCCCACATTGGGATCCTTGCTCAGCGGGGAGTCTGCCCTCCCTCTGCCATTCAAGAATTCTGGTTTTTTCCCCTTGTAATCTATATAGTCAGTTTACTCTTTGGTGACCGCCTTTGCCACACACGACAGTGACCGTAAAATTGATTCCTGATGAAACAGCTGGACGGTTTGAGGATTGCGTTTTGACTGTCTGGGAAGACAGAGACAAACACCCATCCCTGCTTGTTTTGAGGTTTATCAGGGTAGTCTGGCTAAAGCTCATTATCAGAGAAGAATAATGAAGCCCTGAAATAAAATGATCTTTAGAAACGGGCTGACCTAAGTTGGTGTTCTGACTTAAACTAAGGGCCTCGGTGTTATTGGAGGAAGCCTGGCACATGGGTAAGCTGGAGGCTCCTTGGCCACAGCCCCCCACCCCCGCAGCCCAACGTGTGCGTACGGGAGGGCCTTGAAGAGAGCTATAACTGCAGAGCCCCATCTCAGACCCCACCAGCATCTGATCCTGGGTATGCCCATACCATGGACTGTGCCCTGGTGAAAGGGTCTAGACCAATTTCTTCTAGACCCTGCACTGTGAACATAAGTCAGCCTTATCCACCTTTGGACAAGCCCGTGGGGCCTTTAGACAATTTGGGGTGAGTCTATATTAGATTTTCCACTGACAGAGAAAGGAAGGATCTAAAACATTTAAAAAAATACAAAAATTATAACTACGGAAATAAAATGGTTTTGTGGATTCGGTCACACCATATTAGCCTATTATCTAAGTATTCTGCAATAAATATGTGTTAATTTGTAATCAGCTGAAAGTTATTTCTATAAATCCTATTCTGAATACCATATTAACTTAAAAATAGCATGTGCTCTTTGATGCATAATCAATGTAAAAGTAGTCAAATATTAACATAAAGATTTAATGTCATAAAGTCAGTTGACGTTATAACTGATCATTGACAGTGTCTAAGTAAGGCTTGTTTCCCTGTTGCTGTACTACCAGCTAGAGAGCCTGGTCCAAAATTCTACACGATCCTACCAGACTTGGTGGTGTACTTCACGACCCATTCCATACAACCAGCAGAAGGAAGTTAAATTGCGTGTAATCCATTTCACTGGGTTGGATATGTAAGCATCTTGAAAGACATTGTTTCTTCTGCCTCTAGAACCGTGCAACACTCATCCAAAATCTTCAAAAGAATTTTAGTCAGACCTTCAAAATGTTTGAGATTTTTGTAGCTAATCCTCATGCTTGGCTTCTTGAAATACTAACAAATAACATCGGCATAGTATTACTATTTTCTTATTCAACACTGAGGTTTTCACGGCGACTGATGTTACAGAAGACTGGGTTCTTCCACCGGCGTATGTCAGGGGAACACGGTACATCCTACTTACCCAACTTCTCCAGTGGATCGAAAGCTCCTCGGAGACAGAGTCTCCGTCTCCATGGCTTTCAAGCCTTCAGCATTTCTGATACGAATATGCAGCCGCCGCCCAACAGATACTTGGTGAATTACTGGCTTTTGAGGAGGGGATAGTTAGGAGGGTCAGGCACAGCTAGGAGTGCCCTCCCCGCCCCTCCGGACCAAAAACACAGCTTGGACTCCTGGGATAAGTGGTGTGACCACTCTGGGACCTTCGCTGTAGTTCAGATGCTTGAGAGTTTGGATAACTGACCTTGATAAAAGCAGTATGATTGTGCTTTGTTAAAGCACTCGTGAAGTCAGGGATTTAGGAAAGACTTTCTGATGCGTGGAGGAGAGTGAACCTCAGGCCAGACGCCGGAGGCAGGCTGCTCTCCTGAGGGACTGGACCCCAGAGCCAGGAATCCTGCAGGAAGCCAGGAAGCCAGCTCTCTCTCTTGTTCTCTTCTCTGCTTTTCTCTCTGTAATTTTATTTTTCTTTCCTTCTCTCTTTCTGTAGACGTTTTCACTGCCTCAGAGCACATGGCCCCGAGCGTTGCTAATCCACAGCTCCCCGGTGCGCAGGCTGGGAGTGCGCATTTTTCTGTCCCAATTTCAGACTCCCGTGACAGTGACTCCGATCTGCCCGGCTCAGGCCAAGGGGGGACATTCTTTACCCAGTATTTTGTGTGCTAGCAGGGCTGGGGGGAAAGGCATTACAAAACCGATTTTACTCTTTCTAAGGAAAAATGTATGCTGCATATACTGTTAGCCAAAACCACGTTACACCGTTGGGCTCTACCCTCTGAGATTTCCTTCCTTGAAGGGGGAGAGCAGTAGCAGACAGGCCTTCCCCATCAAGCACATCTCTCTGGGCACCCAGAACCTTCTCCTAATCTCTGCGTTAAGGAGACCGGCCGCAAGATACCGCAGCACGATCCGCTGCCTCCGGTGCCTTCTCCAAGCCCTTTTGGGTGATGAAATGGGAAGAACCTAAAATGGAGTCAGTCATCAGCCGCCTTCAGTGGCGTAAAGGAGCCCCTCCAAAGTCAGAGAGCTCTGACACGCTGGGAGGCTGAGATTTCCGTGACACCCGACCCCGCCACACAGCATGACCGCCCGGGGCCGGAGTGGGGGGGCAGGGGGACGTGGCTGGCCCCAGGCGGCTGGTGGGGCTGTGGGCAGCCTGGCCCCCCAGAGGAGGAAAGCACTGGGGTGGGGGGGGGGCTCCTCCCTGCAGTCTGTTTCCCTCCTTACTGGGTTGGCACGCAGATCGAAAAATGCACGTCTGAATCTATTTCTGGCTTCTAAATGTGTGAAGGAGACACATAACTTTATTATCTTATTTTTGTCAAGTTAGAGACAGATGCCCCTACAGCTTATGCTCCGTAAGCAGTCCCTGTTCTTCAGGGCTGCATCTTTGGAAGCAAAAAATCAAAGACAAATAGGACATTTCCTCTAGGTTTTCCGGACAAATAATAGCAATCAAAAGAAGAGACAGGGTGCCTGGGTGGCTCAGTGGGTTAAGCCTCTGCCTTCGGCTCAGGTCATGATCTCAGGGTCCTGGGATCGAGCCCCATATCAGGCTCTCTGCTCGGCAGGGAGCCTGCTTCCCCCTCTCTTCTGCCTGCCTCTCTGCCCACTTGTGATCTCTCTCTGTCAAATAAATAAATAAATCTTAAAAAAAAAAAAAAAAGAGGAGAGTCACTGCGGGTAACTAATGGCAATGAAGGAAATAAAACCAGGAAAGACTATTGAAAAAAGGTTGCTTTTTTTTTAAACTTTTAAAGGCAAAACAGTGAAGTAAGTGTTGATGCAATATAAATATGTTATTGTTTCTTAAGTACCAAAAATACTGCAAGTATAAATAAAGTTTTCAAATTAATGAGAAACATGTGAACATTTACAGAAATGCCCTTGCCAGAGGTGTTTGGAAATCTTCAAAGCTTAGCAATATCCTTTTGTGAAGGACAGTCAGTCGGTAAATTAGGAATGGAATGAAAGAAATCTGGAAAAATAAAAACACATTGTCAATACAACATATATTCTTGGGAAAGGTGGCCATTCAACTGTCGTGCCTCACTGTCGAAGAAGATCTTACAAAACAGAATATGCTTATTCAGGAATATTTCTGAGCACATACTGTGTACCAAGCAGCGTGCTAGGCAGGGGGATATACTGGTAAATAAGAGGGATCCTGTCCCTATGCCTGTCCCTGCCCAGGCTTCGAGATGACCAAGAAAAGTACAATCGCCAAGTCAAACACCTGCATAGAACCCACGAGATCAGTTAGTCCGAAATTCTGTTTCCTACATGAGGAAACTGAGGCCCAAAATGGTGAGTAAAACTGCCCGTGCTCGGCTTCTCGATTTCTGCCCTCCATAACACGATTTCGTTTCTAGAGCCTTCTACACTTCCCGGACTGTATGACATAACAAACATAGAGATTAATCCACACCAAAATCTTCCCTATGGACTTTGAATATTCCTGTGCTTTTCTGCAAATGAAACGGAATCAAACAAACGAACAAAACCCCTGAGGTGCAATTTTCAATATAATCAAGTTTTTTGTTTCCTTTTGGAAGTGTTAGCCATGTGACTCTTATTAGCATCAGAGACAGCCCCATCGTGTGATGGTGACCGTCTGTTTAGGATGCAGCTGGCGCCCTGGAGTATCAGAGGAATGGGCGCTCTGAGTCGTCATTGGTCAGAAAGGTCACCAGTGCAGGGAGATGCCGCTTGGGTCCCAGGTGGGCGAGGCTCCTAAGACGCACCATCTGGACTTCCCACCTCCCCGTACTCTAGCCCTCAGGGGATGACTGTGCGTCCTTGGATCATCTGACCGGTAGCGGTGCCACACTTAGTGGCACAGCGCTTGCCACCCACAGGGATGTTGTGACAGTCACTGGAGTAAATGCTCGGAAGTGTTCTGAGCGAGTCAGAGGAAGGTGCCTCATGGCTACGCAAAATCATTATACGCCCACAGGTACAGCTCCTTTTTTTTATATATATATTCTAAATATGATAATATAAAAGGGCATTTCTCGGGGTACATTTGAATGTGTTTCGTTACGTTTGTTGTTCATTCTAACTTTTAAATTGATTATTTTTTTCAGATATTAACTTGGCACTAAAAGGAACCCATCATTAATTTGATGTCATGTCACCATGTTTGGAAAAAAGAAGTGTTGTGGTCTCGAGAGACCCCCTGTTAGTCTGTAACTAACTGAATTTGGTCATAATTTCCTGCCTGAATCTGGGTCCCTTGGCCATGGACTCAGATATGTTGGAAACACGTGTTTGAGAATCCATTTGGCTGGACGACTTGCACTGAAGCTCAAGATTAAAAAGAAGAGAAGAATGAAAGAGAAAGAAACACAACTGAACACGAACTAATACACGCAAATACCAGCATCAAGTTGTCAGGGGGCGGTGGGGAGGGGGGGAGATCTGAATAAACCATCACAGGCTAGTTTCTGTATGACTCACATTGTTTTCCTTCCTTCCTTCCCTCCCTCTCTCCCTCCCTCTATCCTTCCTTCTCCCCCTCCTTTCTTTTCTCCTTCCTTCCTTCCTGTAACAGGTTTATTGACATGCAATTCACATGCCAAAAAATTCACCCTTTCAAAATGTGCAATTCAGTGTTCTTAGTATATTGACCAAGTTGCACAGTGATCACAGATTCCACGACATTTTCATCCCCCCAGAAAGAAACCCCGAATCCATCAACAGTCACTTCCCAAGTCCCCACCCCCAAGCCCTGGCAACTACCAATCTACTTTCTTTCCCTGTGGAGTTTTCATAGGTTCTCTATGGCCCTGTGGACTCTGGACATTTTATATAAAAGGAAACATACACTATGTGGCCTTTAGTGTCTGCCTTCTTGCACTCGTAATAATGCTTTCATGTTTCACCTATGGTTATTACTTTTTATGGCCGAATAATACTTCATTGTGTGGATGGACTACATTCCATTTACCCATTCATCCGCTGATGGACATTGGGTCGTTCCCCCTTTAAGCTATCTCGAATAATACTGTTACAGGTATCAGTGCACGAGTTTTTGTGTGGATGTATGTTTTCAATTCTCTTGGACCTATACCTGAAACTAGAATTACCAGGTCAGTGGCACTCTGTGTTTAGCTTTTGAGGAACTGAAACTGTCCTCCAAAGTGACTATGTCATTTTACATTCCTACCAACAAAGAATAGGAGTTCAAATTTCTCCATATCCTTTCCAACACTTGTTATTTTCCAAAGTTTGGGTGATGGCCATCCTAGTAGGTATGAAGTAGTATCTCATTGTGGTTTTGATTTGCCTTTCCCTAATGGCTAATGATGATGAGTATTTTTTTCCATGTGATCATTGGTCATATGTATGTCTTCTTTGACAAAATATCTGTTCAAGCCTGTTGCCTATTTTTAATTGGGGTATTTCTCTTTTTATTGTTGAATTTTAAGAATTCTTTATGTATTCTGGTACAAATTCCTCATCAGGTTTTATTTACAAATATTTTTTCAATTTATGGGTTATCTTTTTATTTTCTTAAAGTTCAGCTCAAAAGTTCTTAATTTTGATGCTGTCCAATTATCTTCTCTTGTTGATGCTTGTGTTTTTGGTGTCATATCTGAGAAAATTCAAAATCACAAAATTTTATTCTTAAGACTTTTCTTCTAAGACTTTTGTAATTTTAACTTATATTTAGCTCTTCGGTCCATTTTGAGGTAATTATTCTCTACAATTCAGAGTCAGCAACCAAATTCATTCCTTCACATGTAGATACCTAGCGGTCCCCTTGAATTGTCTTAGCTGGCTTTCTTGTAGAAATCAGCTGGCCATAAATGTGACGGTTTGTTTTTGAACTCAGTTCCATTCCACTGATCTCTATGTTTATCTTTATGCCACTGTTACACTTGTTTACTGAGGCTTTGCAGCAAATTTTGAAACAGGGAAGCATGAGACAATTTCTGCAAAAAACACCAGCTGGAATCCAGATATGTACTATAGCTGATCTGCAGACCAGTTTGGTGAGCATTACCGTCTTAACAATATCAGGTGTTCCAATCTATGAACCTGGAGTGTCTTCCCCTTTATTGAGATCTTCTTTAATTTCTTTCAACGGTGTTTTAGAGTTTTCAATGTGCAAATGTTATACATATTTTGCTAAATTTATTCCTATTTTATTCTTTTTGATGCTACTTTAAATGAAATTTTCTTAGTTTCACTTGCACGTTATTGATTACTAGTATATTACAATATGGTGATATTTATGTGTTGATCTTGTGTCCTGCAACCTTTAACATTGCTTATTAGTTCTAATATTTTTTAGTGGATTCTTTAGGATTTTCTATATACAAGTTCATGTCATCTACAAATAGAGATAGTTTTACTTTTTTCTTACCAATATGATGCCTTCGGTTTTGTTTTGCTTTTTCCTTGCCTAAGTGCTCTGTCTAGATCCTCTAGCACAGTGCTCAGCAGGAGTGGCAAGAGTAGATGTGTTATCATCGTGCTTATCTAAGGAGGAAAGCATCCAGTCCTTCACTGTCATGTAGGATGTTAGCTCTGAGTTTTTTCTGTAGATGACCTTTATCAGGACCTCAAGAAGTTCTCTGTGTAGCTCTCTTTAAGTTCCATTGATGCACAGGGCTGAATTGCTAACACTAATGAGATCTAGAAGTTCTTTTGGGAGTTCTTGTCCTTTTCAGGATTATAATAAGATGTGGCAACAATGCCTACTAGAGATAGGTTATGTATTTTGTTCTGGGAAAGGCTGAATATTGCAAAAGGAAATTTTGGGTATCTTTCTTTTCCTGTCCTCCAAGCATTCTTTCTTGTCTCCCACCCATGAAAGCAAACAAATGGTTGTGGTAGGTAAATAGAATAGCTTCTTGCCCTGCTATCCTTCTGTTGTGAGGATACGGTACGTGTGTGCACAAGTGTTGATAGCACATATGCCATGGGTGTTATATAAAATAGGAAGTCAGGGAAGGTGTCAGCTTCCGAAAACCTTCTCAAAACACTTCTGAAAAGAAAAGACATTATCAAATCCGACTGAGAGTTTAGTTTGCAGGGGATCTGGCAAATGAAGACTTGCTCTGCATCCTGGGAAAATCAGTACTGATTGACGGAGATAGTGATGCTAGGCGTCAAGTGGTACCTTTAAGACGGTGAAGCCCAAGAGCCGAGACAGGACTGGCCACCCAGGCAAAATCGGTCTCAGCCTGGGAAGACACAGAAGCACAGAATTAACGGAATGACTTTGGTTCTATATTCTCACTTCTGCTCTCTGTTTCCCAACTTCCTATTGCCTGTTAGCTTGCCATTTTCCCCAGTGGCCATCGTTCATCTCTCACTTTCAACTTTCAGTAGCTGCTCATCGTTCTGTGTGATGCCCAAGGACCAATACATCATTCCCTTGGCTGCTGCCCAAACGTCTCCCTGAGATGGCGAAATAGAAACACCGCCCGTCTTTTGTTTCGGGAACGCTGCACGCCCCAGGTTGGGTTCTGCTCAGCTTTGCATTATTTGTGCATAACAATCACAATCTGAAAAGCAAATCATAGCATTACAATTTTTTTTAAGTCCACTTCGTGTGCTTTCAGAGTCAAGCAACAAATGGGTTGCTATTCGTCTCAGTGGCAAGACCTGCCTGCCCTTTGAATGGGAATCAGCGTTGCTACTTCTGATAGAAGACTGAGTATTCTTTGCTTATATTCATTCCAACTCCCAACATTTTAGGCAAGAATTGTGGGGATAAAAAGAATTTTGAAAGAACAAAGAATCTTCCTCTGTTTTCAGATAACGCTATAACCCAATCCTAGAGGAAGTTAGAAGTTAGTAATTGGGAAGTTGTCTCTTTTGTCAATGATGAGATCATTTATTCCTATCGAAGAACTTCTGCTTGGTGGGAGGGAGGAAAGGAGTGATGGTGAAAGACGGGGTTAGGGTCTCGAAACTCACAGTAACGCTATACCGTCTAAGGGCCTCGGTGGGGAAGTTGGGGTGTTTCTCATGAGGTGCCATTGATCCCTACGAGATACATTTGTAGTGCTCCAGTCTGGCCTGGGGAGTCGGGAACTGCTCGAAACTGATGATAAGAACTAAGGAACTGCCTCGACCACCCGGCAAAGAGTGGAGAATGGATAGACGAAAGGAGATATGACTGGATTTGTAACTTGAGCCACATTAAGCAAACAGTGGGGACAAAAGGCAGGATTATTTGACTAAAGCTTGGATGAGTTCTCACACTGATAGTTGTGAGCGGAGTGGAGAACCCGCTCAGGTCTTGGGTTTTCTGACCTAGTTCTAGGATCTTGAGCTTGTAACCCAGCTCTATGAGGAGTCAGCACCTCCTGGGAAGCTTCTCACATGGCCTCCCTAAGAATCCCCAGAGAGGGATTTTCCATTTAGCTGCTTGGTAATAAAATGTAAATCCTGATTTTCAGGCAGTTTAAAGAAAGGACAATAGCTAATGTCATAGTAAAAGCCTGAAAGACGGAAACAATTAAGGAAATGATCATGAAACTCTAAAAACCATTTCCAAGACTGAACCATTAAAATGTAGGCTCAAAACTTAATAGCGATACTCATCGTGATGAGGATAAAGAAAACCATAATGCAGCTAAAGAAGTCATCCGATCCCAACGTGGCTGTCCTAAGAGAAGTGAGGCTCTAGTATAGAGGAAACACGAGAACTTGTCTGTGAAGAATGTGTGATCATATTATTTTCCAGGGAATTTGCATTTGGGGATTTTTTCAGAGTAAATGTTCCCAGAGAAATGTCATGTTCTCTTAGTCTGAGGCTGTAGACTGGAGTGCAGATAGGGTCAGAGCGAGCGCTGGAAATGACACTCTGATATTAAATAGGAATCAAGTGGAAATTTGTGAGGTGAAATGTTTTCAATCAGCGTGTACTCCCTCTCTCTCTGGTGGCGGTAATTTAGCTTTGGGTGAGAGTGGGGGCGGCATGCGGTAAGGCGGGCTTGGGAGGAAATTCTGGTATCCTTAGTGCCACCCAACTAGAAAAGGGAAAGAAAAATATAAAATCTACATTTTGTTTCTCCATCTGTATTGCCCTAAACCATTTCCAAATAGATAATACTTTCTCAGGAATACTTAGAAAAAAAAGTTTTACTGAACCTCCAAATGGAGCCTGACTTCAGATGACATAAAGGCCTTGGGTAGCGTGGACTTTAATGAGAACTGAAGCCTAGTGGGTTACCTATGGGCTAGGAATCGAAATGTTCATAAATCTAGTTATTCAAATAGTCTAAAAATTCTTTTTGGACAAAGTCACAAAATACAGTTGCAGTACACAGATAAGATTATTACGGAGAAATTTTTCTGAGCAGCATGTCTCAGCATTTAGGATTAGGAATACAGCTCATAGGTTTTGTATCTGTGAGCGCTGGCGGGTTGTGGAAGGGATCTGGAAGAACCGTTTCCTTCAGCCCAGAAGAGGCCACACCGCAGTGAACATTGCTGGTGCCTTGAGCTTCGGGACAGATCTCTAGTCCGTATAAACCACAATTTATGAAACCCCGTATCTGTAACAGTAAGAGTTTACTGTTCTAATCAAATACAACTTGAGGTAGGATTTTAACACATGTAAGTTTTAACACATTTTATTAAATACTGAATTCTTATACTGCATCACAATTAGACCTGAATATTAACTTTGTATTTTTTTCTTTCCATTTTACCATTTTTTCAGCATCTAAAACTAAAGTCCATGTTGATTGGGTCCCTAATGTCAACTATTATTTAATTATCCTCCTTTATCTTCTTAATTTTCTCATCGTGTGCTTACTTACTTAATTCGGTATCCGCCCCTCAGTACCTGGGCTCCCGTCCTGGGATTCTCTGTGTCTAAGTATTTTATCCCAAGTGGTAATTCTCCGCCATTCCTTCATCCCATCTACCCAGACTCCAGGATTTAAGCTACCGCCTTCTGCTTTCACTCCTGCTCATATGTCTTAAGTAATAAAAGGCTTGAGGTGGCAAGAACTCTGGGCCATGACATTAAACTTCAGTCTCCAACGGAAGTGCAGGTGGGGAAGAGAGAGAGACCAGGGATTGAAAAATGAAGAATGAAGAAGGGAAGGGAAAGCGTGGGCCTAGCACGGATAGGCTGCGGGTTCCTGCTGACCTTAGGTGCCGCCCTAAATTATGGGAAAGTGCCGGTGCCCAGGCG
The DNA here is from genome assembly GCA_004024625.1 of Mellivora capensis. Taxonomy (NCBI): domain Eukaryota; kingdom Metazoa; phylum Chordata; class Mammalia; order Carnivora; family Mustelidae; genus Mellivora; species Mellivora capensis. The sequence continues at coordinate 2,635 of PISX010005025.1, read as the reverse complement.
CATCCACGCAAGCAAGAGGAGACCTCTTTGGGAATGCCCTGCATGATACGTCACCCAGATCCCCTTCCGGTAATAAAAGCCTCTTTGCTCAGATGCGGGGATTCGGACTGCTGCGATTTTGAGGACTAGGGGACACAGCAGTTCTCCAAGTGGGCAGCATGTCACAGTCACTTGGGGAACTTTATAAAACGAATGACGCTTCAGTTGCACCAACGGTGACTTCTCTGTATTTGTCTGGGACCTATAGGCCTCAGCATTCTCAAAAGCTCCCGGTGATTCCCGTGTGCAGTCAGAGCTGCGATTTCCTGGGAGGGAAGAACCCCAGCCCACACCTTCCCACCTACTTGCTGCAGCCCCTGAGGGTTTGGCCCCCCTTGTCTCTCTGACTCCCCCCCCCCCCCTCCATTACACGCCAAAGGCACAGCCGCACCAAAGGACTTGCTATTTGTTCTCTCCTGTCAAAGCTCTTCTGGCTTCTGTCCCTTTGTTCACGTCTCCTCTGACTGTTTCAGCCCCGGGGGAACTCTTCTTTGGGAAGCTTGCCCTCAGCACTGCTCACCAGGCTGTGACTCGCACCTTCCTCCGAGCTCTGGAAGTGCCTCTGGTGTAAGTCTCTGTACCGCTGCCCTTTTCACAAAAGTGGGAAATTCCGCTTTCCAGCGCCGGATCCGGTCTTCTTTCCTGCGCTCCGAGATGCGAAGCAACACACCTGGGAACTTTCAATAGACGTGAGTTGGACAAATGGGTTTCTTTAATAAGAGGCAATAATAATAATAATAATAATTCTACAATTAGATAGCAATTTTTTAAAGAAAATACATCGAGAATAATTAGCATATTGGTATAAATAAGGCAGTCTTCTTTTAACATTAATTGGGCCATTATTATGTGTTTAGGATGGTGCTAATGCTTTACTTAGAGTTTTAGGTTTGTTTGTTTGTTTATTGGATCTCCATGGCAACCCTAAGGGGCAGGTATTTTCATATCTATGTTGTCAATGAGAAAGCAATTTCAGGTAGATTAAGAACTTGCCCAGGATCCCAGCTCGTGTGCCCTGGAGCTGGGAGTTTCAGCTGCAATGCAAGTGAGGATTCTAGATGCTTCCTGACTTGGGGAAAGGGACAGAGCAAAAATGTAAAAGGTCACTGAGGATCCAAAAGGAGAGGGGCTTTCCCTGGCAGGAAAAAGGAACGAAGAAAGAAGAGGTCATCGACATGAAAGACAGACTTTGAAATCTCACCTGTTTTGCCCAGGGGGCAGCTTGGTTGTGGGGCCGCAGTTCAGCCACGGGGAGACCCTGGTTCCTCAGCCCGACGGCCTTGGCCGCGCATCTACCGCGGACCACGGACCGTGGTGCCCCGAGCTCCGGCCGCAGGCGGTCCGGCCGGTAGAGCTCCCTCGGGAGGGGCCCCACGTCCTCTGCCAACGGACACTCCAGGTACCGCAGTGTGTGTTCTTGCAGTCAAGGTGTGTGTCCACAGCAGTGGAAGCGCAGAGGGACCACGTTTTCCAGAGAAGTCGAGGAGGATTTTACAGCAGAACAGTGTTCTTGTATGTGTGTGTGGGAGGAAGGATCTACAGGACTTGGTGGCCGGTTAAAAAAAAAAAATAGAAGGCCGAAAAAGGAGAAGGTCGGGGAGGTGGGTCTCTAGTGCCAATAGCGGACCTGAGGGCGTTGAAGACTCTGGGGCCCAGGCACAGGCTTGCGGTCGGCGTTGCTCACCTGCGCTGTGGAGTACCCAGGAGACCTCAGGGTGGACGCAGAACCGTCTGGGAGGCGCGAGCCTGTGGCCCGACATCGCCGGTTAGGGAGGCAGCAGAGTGACAGGACGCCGGACGGCCAGGCAGTAGGAAGACCCTCTGCAAGTGGACACGGGCTGTCCTGCTCCAGACACCCAGGCTTCCTGACTTGGCCACTTCACGCTTTGACTCGGGGACGTCTCCTGGCCGCTCGGAGCGGCGCCGGTGAGGTGGGGACCGCTGTGGCCGCGTCTCGCAGGCTGTACTCAGATCAGCAGCGATGTTTGCAAACTCCTTTCAGTGCACCGAGTTGGCGATAGTTTTTGGGAAAGTTCACGGGTGGGAAGAGTTGAGTAGAGCTGGGGGCATGGCCGGCCTGTGTTTGAGAGGAGGAGAGATTGTTCGCCTGAGTGGCTGGGGTAAGGCAAAGGGGGGCTTGTCATCCACAGAGAAGCGGATCTTCAGGATCTACAGCCCCGTTCAGGTCCCAGAAGGAGGGGTTTGGGTGGGTTTGGAAAGCATCTTTTATTTCGGGCCCCCTCCAGCCTCCTCAGTGGATTCAAGCTATTGAACTGTTAGGGGTGCTCTTCAGGGCGACCCTGTCTATGCCTTTCCCAGCAAGGAAAGCAGAAATGGAGAGACGAAAGGAGGCCCCCGTAGCTGAGCAGAAAAACCATTCCTAGCTACTTACTCAGAACCAGATTTCCTTTCGGACTGTGACACTTCTTTTCATTTTATCATAAAGAAAAAAGAAATCTAAAAAAAGGGAAGTTCCAAAAAGGCGAATAGTGGGGATATAGGAGGAATACTTCGGATTTTGCCTAGAGTGGGTTTTCATTATTTGACAGACATTAGCTGCAAGGAAGATTTTTGTTGTAAGCAGCTGCCAGGAACC